>JAQGBZ010000001.1:600000-780296 GCA_034687125.1 Neelides folsomi | reverse complement strand
AACTAATGATTAATTAAAGTGCAAAATGTGATATACTGAATAATTTGAGAAAAGAATGCAAGGTAGTCGTAAAAGGGGTTTTGACAACTCCCGTGCTCACGAATAGTACACTGCACACGTGAAATGTGAATGGTTTTGAAAGCCCAATTCAACGATTAATTAAAGTTTTTAAAAATAAAAGATAATAAAGTTATATCTGTTGTAAGAATATAAATATTTATTGTGATATGATAATAAGAATGATGCAAAATACATGCAAAAAAAGTTTGAATCAGATAACTTAAGCTTCTTTAAAATTTAAAATGGACATTGTTTAAATTATTTCTAAATGCTTGTAAGTTAATTTTGTCCCGCTTATAATAAAAATAATTATTGAAATGAATGGGAATGAGAGGTTGAAATTAAAGTTTAACTTTCGGTCCGCCACGCCTTTATTGGGGACGAAGGAGGAAAATGACCATGGCAGAGACGTAAAGGGAATAAGTTTGTCCGAGTATTAAAATAAATAAACCCCGAGTTTCCTTATTTGTGATCTTGTCGTCAAATAGAGCAAGTTGAAATTATATGGGTGTGGAAAAGGCTACAAATCCCCAAGTTGTGTATTACGAGACAAGGCCATTCATTAACTAGCCCCCCATAGACCCACAAGACACATCAGAAGGTTGGTTCAAATAATGTACACACTACACTTTATTGCCCTCTTGTCCTGTCCTTGTCGGGATCCTCTTCTCCTCCCAGGAGTTATGGACTTCCGGAACTCCTTTAATCTATTTAATCCAATAACTTCTTACATCGTCCATTAGCAATTTCTGGGGCTATAATTCCATCCGCAACTCTTTATACAACTTGAGCTATTAAGCGATAACATACAAGTTAAAAGGTTTTCTTACCATTTTGACATCAATTCAATTTGGCATTTTATGATTATTGAAAATAAAGACTTTTGTTTTGTACATCAGTTTTAAACATTACAAATTAATGTAAATCTTTAATCCAAATCCAATTATGAATTTATATAAAGCAATTACAACCGTTTTCCACTAAAGAGATAAATAATATTTAAATACAAAGTTTGGAAGATTTAAACGGTTGAAATTAAACGGTCAAAATTAAAAGGTTCGTGGGTGGGATTGGAATGAGAATTTGTTAGGAAGAGATTTTGGAAAGTGATCAAAGCTCAAATTCCAAGATTAAAGTAATTAAGTTTAGTTCTGTGGTTTTCCCACAATTAAAAGTTTTGACAGTTAAAATTTGACACGACTTGGAGTTGCACATCGAGATTGAAATGAGTAAGAATTTTGTGGAACCCAGCAGTGACTTCATTTGGAAGCTCCGTTCTCGCCGCTCGGCCCAAAATCCCAATTTCCCCAACTCCTGAACTCCCATCCGCAAAGTTACCGCAAATTACGTAAAGAATTCTCTCACTATCCTTCGAAAGGGCTATCCAATTTGATGAAACTGTTTGGGAACACACCATTTATTTAATTTTAAAATAACTCAAAAACAAAAAAATTCATTATAAATTTCATATCTCGGTCGGCGGCCTCTCTGTCGTTAATTTTCTTAATAATGATTTTGAATGTTTTAAAGTAATATTTAAAGAATTTATTTTACCTAAAAGAAAGTCAGAGAAAAGTGTGAAGTTTGTGTTATCTGGATTCTCCGCTAAAGCGTAAATAATTGAGGTTCCGAAAGAACTTTCATTCTTTTCATTTGTCAAGAGACCTGTGACACTTATGGCAGTTTTATCGGAATTCAAATCATATTTTTTAAATCTCAGCTTGGTGCAGTTGAGGGGAAACTCTTGGGGTTGAGGCGAGAAGTGGGCTAAGTGAAACCAATCCTGGTCCAGAAACTGGAACACGAAATCCATAAAGATTTGGAATGGGATGATCTTCATGTATTTTATAACTTAAATTTTAAATCTTTTAAACAGCCATATTAATATACCTTATCAGGATCTTTTGCCACGGTTGTTCGATGGTTTTTGTGGGTTTTTAATTGAGAACAATCATAGTCAAGTAAATCGACTTTGAGCTCAACTAAATGAAACCCTAATATTAGAAGCACAATGAAAAGAATCACTGAATCAACTTTAAACATCTTCTTTCCAAAATATTCATTTTGTATGAAGTTAAGGACGGAACATGAACTCTATATTAACTTTATTTACCTTTGAGCAAACTCAAATGTATCTTATCGTTTAAAAATCGATCATTTTGGATGACAAAAAAAGCTCGTTAAAATTAAATTAAATCCAAATCCCTTCTCTTTAAATGGCCTATTGGAATAGTCAATAATACATAGTAATAAGTATGATAACTACTTATACGATACCTTTAACACTCATCGTTACATTTGGATGCTATTAGTATGAATATAATTACAATTAAATTATAAAGCCCTAATCGTTATCCTAATCTTTTGAGTAATACGTAGGTATATTCCTAAAAACATGAGAGATAAATACACCGATTTTCAATTAATAATGTTATTTTAGATAGCCTCATCTCTACTTGTATAATCAATAATTCATACCTAATTAATATATATTCGGCTTAAAAATTCACGTATTACAACAACATCTTATATGCATGTCAAACACTTATATATAATAAATTAAAAGTTCAATTTATTTAAATGCTTTTTTAATATTAAATAAATCTGATATATTTATAACAGTTATCTTGTCGATATCAATTGTTTCAATTATAAGGTGTTATTCAAATCCAAGGTGTAAACCAATCATTTCCAAAAATAAAAATTCGTTTTCAATACAGGATCTTATTGATCTTGATCTTGAGGGCAATCGTTGTGAACAATGTTAAGATAAGAAGTTTCAACTCCATAGTTAGATAACATGAATTTGTAAGCATTAAAAACATCGTCGCTCAGTGTGGTGTTTCGGCTGAACATTGCAATTTCTCCAAACCCAGCCTCTCCGGTCTCTTCATCATCGAAACAAGTCACGTACATACCAGTGTTGTAATCAGAGTGGAGAATAAACAGATTTGCATTATCTACAAATGAAATAATACACTTCAAATATTCGATAACCAAAAAATATTGAAGTCCCATAAAAATCAAAGGTCGTGAATTGAAAGTTATTAATACTAACCAATAAAGACAATGAAAAATATTTAAACGTGTTTAACTTTGCTATTCATCTTACAAAGGTTCAGAAATTAATAAAATGAAATTACCTGGTAATTGAGTATTTGAGATGACCCAACGAGCAGCTTCGTTATTAACATCTGGAATCTTAACATCGAAGAATACGTGGACGGGAGATCCAAAAGGAGCCATGTTCATATCAAACAAAAACGTATCATTCTGTCCGGGAAACTCGTCAATGAAGTCAAACTTGAGACATCTTAATGGAATGGGGAGTTCGACTGGGACGGCGTATTTGCATGCATGCCACCTTCCTAGGAACTATTCCTCAATTAGGAACAAAGGCAATCAAATAACTTTCCCTTACTTTGTACATGTCGAACCCGGTTTGAACTCCAACATCCTTGCAGGAGAAAGCTGACGCCGATACGACAACCCCCAAGACGAAAAATAAACAGATTTTAAACATCCTTTCCGTTTGACCGCAAATCAAAGAATCGAAGCGGAACTGACCATCTCTTTAGATTTTATACATTCATTACAATTTGTTCAAGTTGTCATTATGATAAGAAGTCAATTATTTTTTAATTAGATCTTTATAAAATCAATTTATCTAAAAATATAATAATAGCTTTTTCCACGATATTTCATATTGTATTTATGTATGTTATTAGGTAGTAATTTTGTGTAAATGTTGGAATGTAGCTCAACGTAATCCATATTTAAAATTGACAATTATAATGAAATGATAAAATGAGTATCAGTACATCAGTAGGTACGATTTTCGTAACATACTTAATCTAAATTAAACTATGAATTATCTTCCGCTTCTATTAATGAATTGACGAACAGAATGCAATGAGGCCAATTATGTTTCGAGTAAATGAGATATGAGTGAGTCAATAATAATAAGTGGTAGATTGAACTTGAAAGATCTTCCTCTGATTTTATTGATTATGACGGCAAGGGTAAGTCGTCCCATTGTTCAAAGTTCCTTTGTAGGTTTGAGCTCCATCCCCGAGTTTGAATATTCATGAAAGGTCCTGAGAGTTTGGAGTGAGAGTGAAGGGGTCGTTTCTGCCCTGGCTTTCTTCAAGTGCTCCATGGACACTGATTGAATGTCCATGTCTTCCGCCAAGGCAAACAAAGCCGCCTGCCAACAAAATCAAAAACACTTGTTTGCCTTCCTCCCCTTTTCCACTCGGTAGAGCGGAAGGTAAAGGGCACTTGTGCCCAAACACAACTTTACTTATATACAAATCTTACCTCGCGACAAAGGTTGACGAGGTCAGCTCCAGAATAAAACTCTGTTTCTTGGGCCAGGGCCTTTAAATCAACATCTTGGCCCAATGGCATATTCACTGTGAGTTTCTGGAGTAAGCTCAGCCGTCCTGGTTCATCAGGTGGAGGGACGGGGATGATTCGATCAAATCGTCCTGGCCTCGTCAGGGCAGGGTCGATAAGATCAGGACGGTTCGTAGCTGCGACGACGACGACATGTGGGCCCAACAATTCCTCTTCCTTTAAACCCAATATTTAACTATTAAATCCTATATAAATACAAATTTTGTTCTAACAGTCCTTTCTACAATTTTCAATATTTACAATATTTTCTAAATTTTTATACAGATAATTATACATTTATGCATATGCTAAATGAGGAGTTGGTGTAAACAGTTTATTCTTATTGACTGACTATGTAATGTAGTAATAGTAGTATTAGTATATTGAGTTTGAAGGGATACAATTGGGTCTTTCAATCTTATCATTCAAAGTTCATTCGTAAATTGAGAGGAAGCAATTTGGGAATAATTTGGGAGAGATTGAAGGAGGAACAACCTTTGTGGAGTGAACGTGAGGAATCGTTTCAGCTCGAACGCCGACTCCATCCATCTCGGTGAGGAGCATTGAGAGGATACTCTCATTTGCAGATTTCCCTCTCGTCTTTGACGTTTGTCGGGAACCCACAATTGAGTCTAAAATCAATAGAATCACATTTAATAGAACTTTCGACAAGGATTTCCTCGTCACAAAATGCTCAAACTCTCCGGAAATCATCAAATTAATTCATTTCCTTAAAAGTTTTTAAGAAATGACATTTCCCCCTTTCTTCCTCTGTAGAACAAAAGTAATTGTAAGAGTATTCGAGTAGGAAAAAAGAATTCCAGCAATGTCTTAAAAAGCTTAAACAATTTCCAATGACTTCTCTCTATTTAAATCAGTTTTTGAAAATGGGAAAGGAAATTCCAACATTAAGCATTAAGTTCTGTATTAAAAAACACGTGTGTTTTGAACTCAAAAATTTCTTTTTTCATGAAATAGAATAGCATGAAGGGTGGGATTTTTAAGAGCTGAATGAAAGCTCATTAGTGAAATGAGTAGTTGTAATTAGACGAGAGTACCCAATTCATCAATGAAGAGTATTGAAGGGGAAGCTATTCTTGCACGATAGAACAAGTCAGACACAATTTTTTCACTGTCGCCAACTGCAGAGGAAAACAATTCGGCAGCTGAGGTCGAGAGAAAGTTGGTTTGGAAGGAAGCGGCCAAAGCTCGAACAATTGAAGTTTTAGCACATCCAGGAGGGCCGTAAAGAAGGATTCCTATAAATTACAATGAAAAACTTAAAGATCGTTAATTTCTTTATACTAAAAATAATATAACACCAACTGCAGCGTCAACTTTAACTGTTTGGGTTAAATCGGAAAATATTTTAGTTATAAATAAATTAAACAGGTATCATTAATTTCAAAGGGACCTTTTGTTGGTGTAATATTCATTCTGCGAAAAGCTTGAATATGTTTCAAAGGCCACACAATTGCTTTAATTAAATCAAGTTTGAGAGATTCGAGGCCGGCAATGTCGTCCAATGTCGTCTGTGAAGAAGAGACATCAATAACACCAAGACCGCCACGAAGAACAGAAGGACCAACTTGAACGAGAGCTTTACGGATTTCTTTTTCCCCCACGGCGCCCCTCTAAAAGGAATGATGAATCCGAGAAATAAATTGACGAGTTCAATTCTATGTCTTCTTATAATACTTATAAAAGAAGCACCTACTCAAATCTCCTATAAACTTTACTATAGTTAGGATATAAGCGGGTTAATCCTTATACTGAATATCATTCGAGTCTTACATTTGAAAGGAGATGAGTCAGTCGAATCAAATCGGCAGGGACGTATCCGGGTGTCTCTTTGGCAAGGAGGTCCAACATGTCCTCAGATGCGGGTTGAATAGAACAAGATTTCCCAAAAAGGTTCTTCAGTATGCCATGGCGCTCAGGCTCCCTTGGCGGTCGAATGAAGCTCTAATTAAAGAAAATGGTTTAATTTAATAAAACACTCTCCACGATTAACCATCGGCAATGTGAAATGTGAAGCTTGAACGTTTGAAACCATTGGACATTGTCCACATTGTAAAGTTGATCATAGGTTTAAGATGTTCAACTGTTCAATTGTTAAAGTCGTAATAAGAACGTTGTTTGAACCTCTCGTTTGAGTCTGAGACGAATTTTGGCTGGGATGGAGTGCGGCTTCCTCGCCGTCCCAACGACACTCAAGAAGGAAGAGTCTCCGAGGGAATCAAACAAGTCAGCGAGCTCGTCGGCTAATTTTGTCCGCTTACTCATCCCGTTTTTTTCTTCGGGTTTACGAGCTTCACTCAGCTCGTCAAGACTCTCGAGAAGAAGTAAGGTCGGGTAAGTGTAGGAGGACTCGATTGCTTCCCTGAAAATTGCCCTCAAATTCTCTCTCTCTTCCCGTCGGAAGTCGATGAGGAAGAGATTAATTTCCATCCGTCGGGCCGTTTCAAGCACAACGAGGGTTTTCCCGCTACCGGGCGGCCCCGCAATGAGCAACCCGGTCGGAAAAAGACCATTTTCCTCATTCCTATTTTCCTTCCTATTTTCCTTTCTATTTTCCTTCAACAAAAGCCCGAAATTAATAAGGTCCCGAATCATCTTTTCTTCCTTCTCAAGGCCGTGGAGAAGGTAATGAGGTCGAGAAGCGGCGAGTTTCCTTTCGTAGTAAGAAGCATGATGGAGATTCTCCACAAAGATCATGGTTGATGAGGTCACTCGTCCAATCTCCACATTTTCCGATTTCATCTCTACCTCAGTGACCCACAAGGCTGAGATAGGGAGAGGAGCAAGGGACCCAAAGGGGCATTTGGAGAGGTCGATGAAAGTCCGAGACTTTAGGTGGAAATCGTAAGAGATCAAAATATCTCGTACTTTGTGTTCTAAAAGGAGAAGGCCTTTGTATGGAGACGGGGATTTATAGGAGAAGACACGGGAAGATGAGGAAATGACTGTCAATCTCATCAACTTAATTGTCCCAGACTTGAGGATTTGTACATCCTTTGATGTGCACCAAAGTGCATCATCGGATCTCATGGTTAGACTTAACTCACCCTCTTCGACGGGGGATGGTTGAAGGATATGGGTTATAATGTTCTGGCTTCGTTTCTCCGCTTCTACGACCCGCTTTGCCAAATCGATCTGAGAAGATCTTTGGGGATCACCCGGGTTCGGAGGAAGGAGCTCTTGGACCCGAAAGTCGCATTTGAAAAACCGAGCTCCATCTGACAAATTCGTGCGGCTGAGACGGGTGAGGATTCGACTTTGGAATTTCTCTACGTAAATTGCGGCAAAGAAATCCAAACTGAGATCACATTTTATTTCTTCGAGGAGGGAACTGTCACCGGGAACACAATTTTGAGCTTCGAAGATTTCTTCGTGACCGCGTAGGATTTTAATTAGGGTATCAGTCATTTTAATAACATTAGAGTTATAAATATTTAAATATAAGAGATTATTTTTGGTTTACAAAAATCTTATTGTGATATTTCAAACTTGGAACAAGACAAAACAGCGCGAAATCTAGTGCATCTAAAATTCTAAATTAAATTTAACCCTAAATTTAATGTTGGAACAGGAATCGGTACCGGAACCGGTGGTTGCGACTTCGACGACTACGACTGTTGAAACCGAACAGAGTTAATATTTTAATATAATTATTAATTTTACCGTTTTTTCCCATTTAATTAACGATTAAAATTTATGTATTTTTTATAGTAAAACGTAAGCTCTGAAAAATTTTAGTTGATATTTCCATATTATTTTGGGTTTTGTTTAATAAACGTTATTTATAAATATTTTGGATTTATTATAGTGGAATCGGACCCGATCCGGCTACAACCATCAACAGCAGCAGAAAAACATCCCGATGCTGAAGCCGATCCTGAAGATGATGGGGAAGAGGAGCTTGACGAGAATGAATTTAGCGTTGAAACGGTATATTCAAAATATTTTTAATTGGGTATAATTTAAATATTTTACCATGTTGAATATTTAATCGTTTGATATTCTGATCCTGAATAGTCATACAATAAACCCAACTCAATTTTTAAATTTTTTTCATTTTAGATTCTCGACCGCCGAATGAATAACGGAAGAATTGAATATTATCTCAAGTGGCAAGGATTCGGAGATGAAGAAAATACCTGGGAGCCTCAAGAGAATCTCGATTGTCCAGATTTAATCAAAGAATTCGAAGATGCACGGAGGGAAAAGGAAAAGCAGAAGAAGGAAAAGAAAAAACCTGTGAAGAGATATCCTCGTGAACCTCCGAAATTAAGACCGCCTTCACCAATTAGACACGTGAAGGATCCTGTGATGCCTAGATTGCATGGATTTGAACGAGGCCTTCCTGCCAAAAGAATTATCGGTTTATGCGAAATCAACGGAGAACCTCATTTTTTAATCAAATGGGTAAATTCTAATGAAGTTGATGCCGTGTCCACTAAAGAAGTCAATTCGAGAATTCCTCTGCTAGTGATCAAGTTTTATGAAGATCGGAATATATGGGCAATGTCTGAAGATTCAGATGAAGACGGAGATCCAATGACGGACGAAGAGATGGACGATGAAGAAAAATCGAAAGAAGACTCGGTAGAAATCGAATCCGTTGGGGAGTTAACTCAATGTGATTTAACAGAGACGCCAATGCCCGAAGAAATTTTTCAAACTGCATCTACACCAATTATTCCTCAACTTCCATCCTCAATTATTGCTGAAGAATGTGAACCTTAATTTATATTATTTACTAATGAATATTTACTGTATACTATTTATATTTAATTTTATAGACTAGTAAAAAAACTGCATGTCATCTCTTTCTGTGTCTTTTATATCATTTATATTCTCTTTGCATAAGATATATGCAAGAATTAATTAATTTCTATTTCATTGAATTTATTTAATTGGTTTAAATTCATGTATACGCAATAAATTTTAAGGTAATTTAGTTTACTCGAGATTTATTTATTATATTTATATACGTATTTATGTATTAAAGAGACATTCAGATATTAAAATATAGAAATAAACGACTGTTCTGACTTTGAGGTTAGTATCTTAAATCCATGTTTATGAATTTAATATTTATTGTTAAAAAATTAGCCATTTTTATAAAACCATTTACTCGCTCTTTTTTACTAAAAATGATGAAATCATTATAAGATTTTTCCACATATTCTTTTTCATTCATTGACGACTTTGGAATTGGATTTGGATCATTTGAGTGTGTTAGGTCTTTTGGTGTAGAATTATCTTGTGTTCCAACATTGTTGGCGTCTTCAGGAAGTTGAAATTCACTTGTTTGAGAAGATCCACCTGCTCATGAATTCCTATGCAATTCTCTCTTTGCCATTTCTTCATTTAAACGTGCCATTGCTTCCCTTTTTAAATTTTGTTCCCAAACACTGAACGGGATGCTCGTTTGGGTGAGTTCATCTTCAAGGGTCGGTTTTCTTTCGCTAAATCCATTCCCTAACTCGTAGAGTTCCACAAAGTTCCGGCAAGTTGTAAGGACAATGTTGGAAAATCCTTCGAGTCCCCCGAGAATGAAAAACGTAGTTTTGGACACTTCGAGGAAAAAGAAGGTCCAGAACCAACTTTGACAAACAAGGGAAATAAACATGAGGAACGAACTGATAAAAAAGACGCCCCAAAAGATTCCTTGAATCGAATGATTTTCCTCGCTGTCTTCTTTGAACCAAATGGCTTTCCTATTGGGGTGAACTCTTTCTACGACTATTACGTTGGAATTGATATCCCTCTCCATCTTTGACTCTCAAATACTCAAATCACTCCTTCTCTCATATACTTATAAACTAAAATGACTGGAGAAGAATATGACCATTTGGAACGAGTAACATTTCTATAGTTCATTTATTCAATATGTGTAAAATAGGCTAATTACAGTTAAAGGACAATTAAAGCACGACAGATGGGAGCAAAGAAATAGATGAGAATGCACATTTGAAATTAACTATAATTTATAATTACAATTTACATGCAGGGATTAGATTTTATATTTTTATTGTAAATCGATTGAAATTGTAAATATTGCTAATCATTTTATTTATTTCAGCTATCAGAATAGTCATGAATGTGTAAAAGTATAACCTTGTTTTTCTTATGTTTTTAAAAATCAATTGGTGTTTGAACTTTGAATTGCATTGTCCGTGGAATTTGCTTTGGTCTTCGTCACAACTCCTTGATGCCTCTCTGGCACATCTATGCCTTTCTTTTCAAGGTACTTCACGATGGCCTCTCGAAATAATTCTGTTATTCATTACAATGTTAATTGAGAACCATTTGCATTCGTTTACGTCAGTTTAATCCAAAAAGAATCATATTCAAAATACTTAATGTTAGCATCGTGGTTATATGGTTAAATGCAATTATGTATGTATATTTGATGGTGATAATATTTTGATAGAAGCGTTTTATTATAAATTGATTTTTACCGGGACGCTCTTCTTGAACAAATGTTAGGAGTTTAATCATTTCATCCCTTTGTTTTGGTGTACACAATATACACTCTCCCAACAATCCCGGTGTTATTCTTGCTAAAGTCATACAAATTAAATAATTATCTTTACTTTGTAAAATTATTTTGTAGCAAATGTAGCAATATATAGTGTAATTTAAAATATGTAGTGTTCATGATAATAGTTATGTAGTGAGTTGAGTTTATGCCCTTTAACAATATCTCACGTTTTATCCACCGCCCAACCTTTTAAATTGAAAAATAAAATTATTAGGTTTATTACAATTTTATAATGGATCAAAAAATCTATTGCAATACATATTATAATTTAATATGAGTATTACGGCATCACAGGGTCCTGATAAAATACAAAAGAAAACTCTTAAATACACAATTAGACATTTTATTTATACAAAGACGTACTAATGAGAATAATACTAATGAGCATATGTACAAGTTTCTCAATTTAACCAATTGCTTACCTTCGTAAAGAATGCACTTCATTTGAAGAGCGAACAATCTTGGATTACTTTTATACGTCTCAAAATTAATGCTAAAAATTGGGAAATTTCTATTAGTATTGATTCTTGCATTTATTGAGTTTTTTGTGACAACGTAATATACTAATACTTTGATGATTAATAAAATCTGTATTGGAAATACATAACCTGTCATTTGGAAGATATCTTGCCACGTATTCCCTTCCTTGACTTAAAACAGTTACTGAAATAGTTAAAATGAAAGAGAAAATAATTAAACTCCGAGACATTGTTTAACAAAGGTTTAATCAAATTTTGAGACTTTACAAACTGGACATGGAATTTCCATTCACAAAAAGGAACCACTTTGGTGGATATTTCCCTTTATATTCAGATGCTGATGCTCATAAAAAGATCTATTATCCTTGATAAAAGCAAGTGTTTAAAAATGACTTAAAAGTAATGGTAATATTATGCACGGATGTCTATCCTATATCTATACATTCTGTGGAAGGATTCGAGGATGATTCTTGAACCTAAATTGGCTTTGTCATTTGTCTAAAATCATCGTTTTAAATGTAAAAAAAGGCAAATTAAAGAAAACGGGTTTTCATACCAGACAAATAGTTTTTCTTATTTGAATTGCAGCTTTTTCATTTGAATGATATATAAGTCAAGGAAGAGCTTTTAACTTTATTATCACTTTGTCTTATTGTATGTAATGCAATATGATATCAGTTACAGACAAAATATATTCGTTATTTAAAATATTTATGTGCATAAAAATGAGTAATTTGCAGCGATAGATCTGAAAACAAGTTTATTGAATCATTTCATTTCAATAACTTTAATTCACGCTCTAAACATCTCCAGTTTCTTCGGGAGTTGCTTCCAGGTCTTGCGGACTCTCTTTAGAAGTTTTTACATTTTCCGGATTTTTATTTTTCTCGGCTTCGGGAACCTGAATTCCAGCGTTTTCCAAATACTTGACAATTGCTTTTCTGTAAAGGTCGGGTTTTTTATCTTGCATGTATGTCAAGAGAGTCTTCACATTTTTGGTCTGCTTAGGAGTGCAGAAAGCACACTCACCCAAAAGAGCAGATGCAATTCGAGCTAATAAGTGAAACAATAAGGATTAAATTGAAGGAATATTGTAAAGGAATATTTTTCCAATATTAAGATATATTATATAATTAAGTTAATTCTCACGTTTAAGCCATCGTCCAACCTAAAATATATAAAAAAGACATTTCGCATAAAAATGCACAATTATAATAAAATCGATAATATTAACTCGATTCATAAATGTGGTTTACTTACAGAATCACATGGCCCATCGAAAAGGACACATTTAACTTGAATGTTGAAAAGTCGATCGTTATTCAAATACGTCTCAATTTCGACAGCATCAAGTTCTTAAATCCAAAAGACCATTAATAAGAATATGCATTTTACACCCTTTAATTATGTTAAAATTACCAGGTTGAAGTCTCAGTTTCTGAGCATATGAAATGCAGAAAATTGCACAAAGTACCAAGATCATACGAATCATTGTGTACTTTTGAATTCTGTATAACTCTTTTAAGTTAAGACCTCAAGTTCAAAAATATATGGTGATGAATTGCAGGTTTGCAGGAGAAATCGAAAGCTCAAAATCCTCAAATAACTGACATTGAACTTAAGACGGCTACTTTTATATCAAGAAGCGAAATGGTAAATAACAAGAGATTCTTTGAATAACCTGTAATTAGTGATTCCTTTAAAAACTGCTTTGCTTTACTAGGAATCCCAAAGTACAAAGCAAAGGTTCAGCAAACAAATTAAGTATAAATTGAATAAATCAAGTGATTTCAAAGGAAGATTACAAAAAATACATCAAAAATCAAAATAAATATTTCATGAATCTTGAATAGTTTGCACTGCCTTGAGAGGTCTGAACAGCAATAACAATTTTTTATCATATTTTACGTAGATGCAATTACTACAATTAAAGTATATAATATAATTACAAAGAATATAAGTAGAATTACATGGAGGATATATGCTTCAATGATTTGTTGTGATGTCTAATTTGTATCCTATGCACAGGTATATTTAAAATACAATTAGTATACCAACATACCAAGGTGCGTACAAAATCCAATTTAGCTTAAATCCGAGATATAATTTCATTTAATTGAAAGCGAAGAATAGAAAAGAATAAAAATCAAACATGTACCATACAACAATTCAAATCTAACAATAAGTAAGAAGCTTCACTGATTAAACAAAGAATTTGGCTCTTTTAGGTATCAATGATAGATTTGAATGAAAGATTTCTGGTTAATAAAACTCGTTTTTCCTCTATTTTTTATTTAGTTGGATAGTTAGATTGCAATTAAAATTCGCAGAGCAGAGTGTATTTATACAATGGCATGCTTCAAGTTTCAACTTCGTTTTGCTTTATTCTTTAACAAATTATAATTATATAACTTACAAGAAAGGATAAAATCAAGCAATAAGATTTGCAAAAACCAAATCAAAAATTTTGAGTATTTCAAGTTCAAATAAAAGTTAGCCTATTCGATTGACGCAATACAAACGGCTTTGAAAGTATTATTAAAAATCAGTTTTTTACTTTAAAATAAGTATGCTGCATAATTAAATATAAGTTATATTATTATAAATATTATGTAACATATAACCATTATCTATGAGTAAGCATTGTGATAATTTTAACAATGTTTTTATTGACAAATAAAAACAATTTTACTTTGAAGAAATAATTGGGATTTCATATTTTATGATCCGAGAATTATACGAATTAAGCTTATTTGCATTATCCATTTCCATTATAATCTCATTGAAAAGAGTATCATTATAATTGAACAAAGGGTTAAAAGATGTTTTCTCCAGGCTAGCTTGCTGTAAATTTAAGGTTGATTTCTTCGTCGTGCTGGTCGGAACAATTGGGAAGTATTTTGTTATTAAGTTGGAATAAGTATCTGGATATTTCAGGTTGAGGAATCTCAAGAATTTTTTCATATTCTCGCTTTGCTGCATTGTGCAAGATTCGCATTCTCCAACTAACGATTTTGATAATCTGACTGCCAAACAATATAAAATTAATTTATAAAATAATTGAAATTTACAGTGTGTTTAAAACAGTTTTGTGTTATTTGTTGGTCCTATAAAAGTTATAAATAAGTTAAAGAAAATTACACCTTTAATGAATCTTCCGAGTGAATCACAAGCTCCTGCAGACAACAAGCATTTAATTTGAAGGTTAATGAGCCGCTCGTTGCCTAAATAAGACTCAATTTCAGGAGCGTCGAAGACCAAAACAGGACGAGCTTTTCTTTGATCCACTTGACTTATAACTCCACTTAAATAAACTATAAACACCAAACAACCTTCCCAAAGATGCATTTTAACAATGAGGGATATATGGCATATTGCAGGATTTTAATTCAATTTTCCTCCCTTGTCTTAAAAGCTCTTTGTAAAGTTGTGCCTAATGGAATCTCTTCTGGATTTCATTCAGCAAATGCTATTAAAAACTAGGAAATCGTGTTTTGGTTATTCACAGAGCCACACAACCCGCAAATACAAAGTATACAAGAATCATATAAAATTCGACATTGGAGAATTAATGCATTCATTGTAATTCTTTGATATAATAAAGCATTGTAACGTGTGCTTTTTGGCAATAAGCTTAAATTGGAAGGTTCATAAATATGCATGTTTTGTTGAGGCTCGTGGGACTTTTTTCTACCTTTAAAATCTAACTTGGAGAGATATTCAATTCCTGACTTCAACTTTGCAAAGAGCTCACTTTATTAAAGGTTAAGAATGCAAAGGCAAGTGAATGTGAAGAAAATTCTTGGGATTCTCATCTCATGAAATTCAATTTTACAATTAGTGAAGTAAGTGGCATAATGGTAAATATTAATTGTATGCAACGTTTCTCTCTTTGGTATAAATTTAAGACATATTTATTAATAATAAATATTTTTATTATTTTGTAGTAATTAACATTAGGTATGTCATTATGCCATGATATTAATAGTTAAACATGCTATTATAATTTATGATTATTTGATTATGTAGATAATAAATATAATTTATTAATCATGTATGGAAAACAAAAAAATCGTTTCTTTAATTCGGTTAAAATAAATTAACAAATCAATAGTGGTTGAAATTATTTACATTCACATAAAAGGACATATATCAAAAATCTACATTATAAATATTATTTTATGTAGTTAGCTTTTGGATTCTGGAACTGAAATTCCAGCTTGATTTAAATACTTGACGACTCCAAGCATGTATTCTTTGGGTCTTTTTTCTTGAAGAAATTCAATAATTTGCCTCATGGCAATTTCCTGTTTGGGAGTACATTTGATGCATTCGCCCAGCAAAGCAGCAGCAACTCGAGCTGTTTATTCGTTTATTATGTATTAAATGTATTAAATGTATTCATTTTGTTTTCTAAAAATTTCTCACGTTTAATCCATCGTCCAACCTAATGAGTAACGAGACGAAAATTATATTTACGATTTGCTTTTAGATAGAAATTTTAAATTTTATATAGAAAAATTGTATTTAAAACTTACCGAATCGCAAGGTCCATTATGCACCACACTAAAAAATATTAAAGAGTCAACTTAAAATGCTTATACGAAAACATTTATATCAGATGCATTCTTTACAATTCATAATGCTAAATATCAAATTACCATTTAACTTGAAGATCAACCAACCGACTGTTTTTCAAATACTAAAATTATTTAATTGTTAAAAAATTAAATGACACGTTATACAAAATTAATAAGTTTACGAATAAGTATTATGAAGAAAATACGTCAACAACGTTGATATTATCCAGTTCTGGTTGTAATTTGAGAGGATATTGTTTCTCTTGAGGAAGGGCGTAATTGGAGACAATAAAAAGGAGGAATATTCCTACTGATAAGAATATATTAAAATTAGCAATCATTTTGTAGAGTTAAATTAGTTTAATGTATTGCTAAAAGTTAAATGTTTACTGACTCCTCTTGTTGAAAAATTCATCTGGGTCTTTATATGGAAAAGGAAGAAGGCCGAATGACCACGTTGAGAGGCGAAATCTTTAATTTATCAAGTCAAGACAAAAGTTGTGATCATTATTGTTGATTGTTGATCGTTGCAAAGGAATTCGGCATTATGTGGAGAACATTGACCACAATAAAATATAGATCTTTCACCTTCCTTCCACAAAGGAGAGACTTTCCCATAAATTAAAAGTTGCTCCCTCAAAGGACTTTAATTTTCAAATCAGAATTTTTAAATCCAAAGCCGTCTGGGACTCTTGCTCTGCTGAAGGTCAGGAAGAGAGACTTGACCTATCTGGGTATGTTAATGATTAACTTGTTAAAATCCTACTGAGAAACATCTTTATTGTGCATGAATTTGTTTACCTAATTGGTGAGTTATATTAGGGTTTATATTTTGATGCCATCAGAAAATGTAGGACTTACCATTGGAAAACGTACCTTTGCCATTAGAAATAATTTTTCATTGCCATTATGTACTTTTGCCATCAGAATCATTAAAACACGACATTTAATAAATACTTTGTGCCATTAGATATACTTTTCACCATAATATATAAATAACATGTTTTTATTAAAAATATTAAAATTATAAGTTTAGTATTATATAAAACAATGTACATAATAAAGTAACGAGTGAAAATATAGAGCGAGAACTGCTTTTTAATGACTTTTTTAATTTTAGTTTTCGATGGTCGTTCACGTTTTCTCTTTTCTCCAATTGGGACAGTTTTAGCTTGCGGTGGAAAAATAAATTAATCAATCCTTGCGGAAATCCTAATAATATGTTTGCATATTATAAATAATTTTTAAAATAAGAGCAGAAGCATTTAGAAGTTTTTCAAGATCATCGATAACTTACATGCCAAACGTTACATATAGCTTTTCTGAACTTTTAAAATGAAATGATATATAAAATCACATAATGAATAATATATGTAACATTTACACAATGTAATGGCAATGTGATATTTAAATAATGGCAAATTTTAATAAATCTGATGGCAAAGGTAATGATGCTATTTATTGTAATGGTAAATGTATTTATTCTAATGGCGAGTTAATTGGCATCCGTTATATTAATATTCTTATAGACAATGATCTTAAACAATTTTTATTCATTGTCATTATTATTTCTTATATTAAAGATTTTAGTGAACTTGTTGAATATGATATAAAAATCATTTGAGCTATACCATATAGGAAAGATTTAAAATTTCTTATTATAAATCATATATTTAATATGTACAAAAAGATAAGCTCTACATTATTTCTATAACCAAATAGTTCAGGGTCAATTTATATCTATTAGTTCGCTCTTTACATGTGATTTCCATTAAATTGTCACGATAGCTTTCACTCGGTCAATGTTTTGGTGTCAGTGACAAAGTGGCAATACAGATGCAAATTCATCTCCAAACTTCTTCGCTTGGTAATTAGTTAATTATCTATAAGCTTCTCTGTTGATATCTTTAACTTGATCATTATTATTTAATTTAAATCATGAATGCAGTTAGTTATGATGAACACTCATTAAAATGTTGTTCTGTTAATACCAATATTTGCAAAATATTGCAATGAATTGATCAGGGTTTGATTTTCCCATTGTTTCAAAGGGGCTAAATGAGAAATTGGAAAAGACAACTCTATAGACAATGGCTGAGCTCCCCCTTTCCATACAAAGGGATTTTTGCATGATTTGATTATAAATAATAAATGAGATTCACTACGATTATTCCGTTAATTGCCAAATACTAATTGAGTACTCTTTTTATGTAAAACTAATTTCAACGACGTTTCAAAATGTGGTTCGAACAGAGTAACGAAATATTTGAAGTTGTCCGTTCTTCAGTTTTTGCTTATTTAATTGTAGTTCTTCCCATTTTCGTTTCAATTTCTCCTTCCTGTCTCGGTGCCAGAGAATTCCCTGCTTTCCGACTCCAACAATTTGAGCTACATGGATCATCCTACGGTATTTAATTATTCTCTATTAATTAGTTCAACTATTGATTTTCATTTTGCTTAAAGGTTCAAGCGGTTCTTTACTCAATTTGGAAACAAGGATTCTACCCGGCTCGCCGATCGTCTCTTCACCTCGCCGATGTTACGTTGTCAAACTGGTTGATTTCACCATTAGCACATATAGGGAACTCCTTAGACACAGCGTAGCCGGAATCATCATCATTGTGCCCACACCCAAGGAATGCGAAAAGCTAAGTGCGGATTTGATTGAACAAATTCAGGAGTTGGAACAAGCAATGCTCGAGGAAACAACCACAGTCCCGGTTTACTTTATCATAGAAGACGACCAAGTCCGAGATATGTATGAAACAGTTAAAATTAGTGCAGAATCACTCGGATCTTCTTCATCGGGACTTCAGAGTAATCATCTAATAATTCACAATACAATCTCTCAATTTAATATTTTAAATGATTTAGAGCTATCATTTTCTATAAATGAAATTAATTGTAACAATTCAAATCTTATTTTAGCAATACTTCAACACATTCACGGAAATGGAGTTCAAGTTGTTGCTTCTCTTGGGACGCCGAAAGTGATTTCTGAATCTTATATTACGAATATCCAAGGTGCACTTACTGGAACAAAAATGAACAAAAACTTCCCGATTCTCCTTTCAACGTACTACGATTCAATGAGTCCGGCTCCGGTATTACAAATATAACTTTTAATTTACAAAAAATTACTTCAAATAACAACTTTTTTAATATTGAAAATATAATTTTTTTGTTGTTAATTATAGGAATTGTCCTTTGGTGGAGACTCCAATGGATCGGGAGTTACCGTTTTGCTCGAACTGGCTCGACTGTTTTCTCATGTTTATAACCAAAGAGGTCCTTCAGGGAGTTCATCGGCTCCTGCAGGGCCAAGACGAGTTGGCACAAGACCGCACAATTCTCTCTTGTTTCTTCTATCAGGTGCGGGTCAATTCAACTACCAAGGGACTCAAAAGTACTTAGAAGATCAATTGGAATCTTCTGATCACTCCGAACTTCAAGACACGCGCCTAGTCATTTGCTTAGACTCATTAGCAGCTAACCAGAATCAAATCTACATCCATGTTTCTCGTTCCATTCGAGAAGGAACAATGCTCAATGCTTTCATTAAGGTAAGAAATTTCAAGTTTAACTCATACAAAAAAGACAAAGTATTTTAAATAAATTGGTTTTGATTATGATTTTTGATCATTTTTTCAGAATTTGATGGATTCTGCTAGTCAACTTTACCCAGAACTGAAAATCGAAGTGGTTCAAAGGAAAGTGAGGAGTGACAGTCTTCTTTCTTGGGAACATGAAAAGTTTCACTTGAAAAAAATCAATGCCATTACTCTCTCTTCCCACGAGGTTTTTACTTGTTCATTTTCAAATTAGATTTTAAAAGCATTAAAAGTTGATTGTTGTGAATATTTATAAATATTAATTTGTCCTTTATAGAATTCAAATAATGTCAAGTCGAGTATCTTGGATATGCGAAGCTCAGTGAACATAAATGACTTAGCAAAAAAGACTCATGTAATTGGAGAAGCTTTAGCATCTACTCTTTACAACGTTTCGGGATTCGGATCTTCCTTCTCTGGCTCTTTGGTAAAAACCAAAAATTATACATAATAATAATATAAGCACAGGAAGGTTGTCTCATTTTCGATTTTAGAATTTTAGCCGATAGTATAAAAATAATATTTTCATTTGATATTGTATTGAATTAGGGAGTATCAAAAGACTCAATGTCCTCCTTGCTGCATTATTTGACATCGCAACCAAGATCAGCTCAGCTTCTTGCAACGAAACAAAATAAATTCGTCCAGTCGTTAAAGTCTATCCTTGGAAGGTAATTTAATAAAAGATGACTTCATATAATAATTAATAATAATTTTCAAATATGCAAGTAGATTTTATTATCCAGTAAAATTAGTTGATAGGTGCTCCACTTTCTCATTTTATCAATTAAATGATTTTATATTTAAGATACACCCACGAGACTTCATCATTCTACTTAAAGCCCGACAAACGAGATGCCAATTTGGTTTTCTATGATGGAACTGCTGGAACGATAACGGCTTATGAGTAAAATTTTTAAATTATTTTTTATTTACACTTTAAATATACATAAGCTAGTAAATAACAGTGGTTCAATATGAAACGAGGTGATTTATTACAGTGTGAAACCTGCAGTATTCGATCTACTTTTATCAGTCTGTATTGCTGCATACATTGGCTTAGTGTTCTTAGCCATCAAGGTAATAATGAATGCGAGGATTATTGAAATTACTTAAATTAGAAAATGATTGTATTTAAGAAAAACTTGACATTAGTTGTTTACTTGAGTTTTTACTTTATTTTCAGAACTTC
This sequence comes from Neelides folsomi, assembly GCA_034687125.1. NCBI lineage: Eukaryota > Metazoa > Arthropoda > Collembola > Neelipleona > Neelidae > Neelides > Neelides folsomi. The sequence goes on along the minus strand of JAQGBZ010000001.1, from coordinate 759,423 downwards.
CCCTTCCTCTATGGTCAATTGTCATACACAATAACGAACAATGGAGTAAATGGAGCAGTTCACGCGAGTCAAGCGAAATCGAAAGCGCAATAAATACATTAGTTTGTAAGTTCATAAGGTCGAGTTTAATTTATATAGGAAAATGTTTTTAGCAGTTGAAATGACGTGGATGACTGTAGCTACGATATTTTGGTCTGCACTTCCTCTCATTCATTCCTGACTCATTGAGAGCGAAATCATAAGCCAGTGGCCCCATGTTCACCTTCTTTAACATGTTGACGTTGAAGTCGTGGTCGAGTCGTTTTGACTCATCGTCCTCAAACAATTCCTTCACTTCCCGATAAGTCTTTATCTTTTTCATTTCCTCTTCAAGTTGTTTATTGAATTTGTCCTCATTTGTCCCACGGAGCGTAAAAAATTCGGCCACGGCCCGAACTGGCTCTTCTGGCTTCCTCTTTACCAATTTCCTAAAGACAATTTCAAATGCCATAATTATATATTAAAGTGACTTTCATATATATGACTGGTTCATTCATCATTAGATTTAAACTTTTAGATGATCAAATATAAAATATTGATAGAATTGGAGATTTGAAGTGTGAGTCTTTTTGTAAAACTAACCCAAGTAGGATTTCGATCATTGCATCAATCTCGGGATGTTTCTTTATGTATTTATAGTTTTCGCGTCGGATTTTCATCTAATAAATTAAATGTTTGTTATTCAATATTTAAACAATTGATTTATTTCTTTAACATTTCTCCATCAATTCACCAACTTTGAAATTAAACTTTATGGAGTAATTATTAGATAATTTTTATGGCTAACTTTGTATTCTTCAAGACAAGGCCTGCGACATTCATTAATTGACTTATAATCATAAGAAGTCATTCCATAAGGGTGAGCTGCGGCTCGATTGTCCAGACGTTCATTAACGGCGTTTTTCATTCGGACGAGATAGTTGAGACGAACCGTTTCTTCTTTCTTTTCTTCCTCTGGACCTGGAATGACTTTCCCGGTGGGAATCAGAAACTTCGGCTCTCGCATTTCTCCCAATTTGACCCGACAGGTCGGTTTGGGCGAGCATGGCTCTTCCGGGTCCATTTTAATTATCTTTCGCTTGTTAACTTTGTTTTAGATTTAGTAATTGCGTTATTAAATAATTTGAGCATAAAACGGTTTTGGTCTTCACTTTTTAAACTTCTTGATTTTTTTGCTCATTGAATTGGAAATATTGTCTATATTCAAATTCCTATGACTTTACATTACTTAGAATTGATTCAATTTAAGAATCTTCGTAATGGCAAGAGTTAAATACAATTAACTTTTTATGCTTTTCAACCTTTGTAAACACATTTAGTAGTCAAATTGGATGCGAATGAGAATGGAAGTTTGGGAGAAATGAGAAATGAAAACCCAACCAAGGACTAGCATAAATATTCATACGGGATAGATATAGGAGGAGAGTTGTCGATTTATTTATCTTCACATTTGAATTCACGTGTTTCTGAATTTCCCGTCTTCGTCTTATTTGTGTTTCTCTTATTCGTTTCATTTTTCATTACAGTTTGTTAATTAATTGGGGTTTGTCAGTTATTAATGAAAGTTTATAGTAATGATTCAAAGCTCGTGATATACACGAAACAAGGTTTTCATATAGGCAGAAATCTTCGAAGCTCAAAAGACGTATATGGGATTATGTTGAATTACTGTCTCAAAAGTTGAATCTAGGGAAGTTTTAATATTATCGTTTGATCAATAAGTAAAAGTGTTAAATCAATTTACTAAATTTTTCTTCATCCGCCTTCGGAATCGATTTCTCCATCGAAAATCATATTGTATTACTGATACATTCTCAGGTGAAATATTGTGATTATAAGCTCTTATAATTTGTTTAAAAAGACTCTTATCTTGTTTTAATAACATAAAATTTTTTTATTAGAGAATTCAGTCATGACAAGATCAGCTCTGGTGTCGGCAACCTGCCTTAATCAATTTTCTCTCGACTTTGAAGGGAATTATCAAAGGATTTTGAAGAGCATTCAAATTGCAAAGAGCCAAGGGTCAAAGTTCCGCTGTGGGCCTGAACTAGAGATTTGCGGATACAATTGCGAAGATCATTTTTATGAAAGCGATACTTTGAATCATTCTTGGGAAGTTCTAGAAAAACTCTTGAACAATGATGAAACACAAGGCATTCTGGTCGATGTTGGAATGCCAATGATGCGAAATGGTGTGACTTACAATTGTCGAGTTATTTTCCTTAACAAGTAAGTTATTTTAAATAATTTATCCATGCAGTTTACATCAATAGCTTCTGAATCTAATGAATACTTCTAAGTTCTATGTACTTTTTGTAAAATCTGAAGTGTTGTTTTAATAATTACACAAAACTATAATTTTTTAATTAGAGAAATAAACTTCATTCGACCCAAAAGAGTTCTTTGTGATAATGGAAATTACAGAGAGTCTCGATGGTTTACTCCTTTTTCAAAAGTAAGATTCAGCGATTTATTAAATAGAGAATTATTTTAATATGCTTGCTTTAATTAGAAACATCACATTGAGCCTCATCGGTTACCTGATATCATTTCCAAGTCCACTGGTCAACAATTTGCTCCATTTGGCGATGGACTCCTTGAATTGAATGACACAAAAATTGGATTTGAAATCTGTGAAGAACTATGGGTTCCCAATAGCACTCACATTGAACAAACTCTCGCTGGAGCTGAGATTATCATTAATGGCTCAGGATCACACGCTGAAATCCGAAAAGCATCTTATGCTCTTGACCTCATCAAAACTGCAAGTTCCAAATGTGGAGGACTTTACATTTTCTCAAATCTAAGAGGTTGTGACGGAGAAAGAACTTACCATAATGGATGTTCGACCATTGTCAACAATGGAGAGGTTCTTGCACACGGAAAACAATATTCGACAATGGACGTGGTAATTTATTTTACTTTTAAACCTAACAATGGATCTTTTGTTATATTACTATTAAATTGTATTAATTAATTTATTTTAAAATAATAGGAGGTATTAACGGTAAATGTTGATTTGGAAGAAATCCAAATTTACAAGAATTCCATTAGGAGCAGAACACTTGAAGGTTCAAAATCAACTTATCCTTCAGTTCCGATTAATTGGTCACTCAAAGGAAATGAAAAATTAAGACCAACTCTTCCAATTCCTCCATTTTCATTTTGCACTCCGGAAGAGGAAATTGCACAAGGTCCTGCTTTGTGGCTTTGGGATTATTTACGACGATCAAGAGGCGCTTCAGGATTTTTCCTCCCGTTAAGCGGTGGAGTTGATTCTTCAAGCGTCGCCATCATCGTTTATTCCATGTGTACTCTTTTATGGAAAGTTTACTACGAGGACGAAGTTGTTCGAGAAGATGTTCGAAAAGTTGTTGGAGATAAAAATTACACGCCGATATCACCCAAAGAACTTTGTTCTCGAATTCTTACAACTTGCTATATGGGAAGCGAAAATTCATCAGAAGCTACAAGAAAAAGAGCTTCAAATTTAGCTGAATCAATTGGAAGGTATGTAGGATAGATGAACTGACTAAACTAGTTAACTTTTAAGATTGAATTGCATATCTTTTATTATCACTAATATTAATATTATTTAACGACGTTAAATATAGTGATTAACATTAAAAATACTATCCGAATAATTGTCACATAAATATTTTCGTAATTATTTAGTAAACATCATGAAATCAACATTTCATCTGTCACAAAAGCAATTTTACAAGAAACCACGGAGGCTCTGGGTGGAAAATCTCCTTCTTTTGGTGGAACTCGTACAGAAAATCTGGCCCTGCAAAATATTCAAGCCAGAAGTCGAATGGTCTATGCGTACATGTTTGCCCAATTAAGTCCTTGGGCAAAGAAAAAGAATGGGTAATATTTGTTAACTAATGCTATGCATATTAATCCCTTATTTAAGAACAAATGAGTTAATGATTATTGACTATCATTTTAGATTTCTCCTAGTTCTTGGAACTTCAAATGTGGATGAAGCCATTCGGGGCTATTTTACAAAATACGATTGCTCTTCTGCTGACTTGAACCCAATAGGAGGAATTTCTAAAACTGATTTGAAAAGTTTCATTCTTTATGCAAGAAAAAAGTAATTGATCATTTAACCATTGATTATCGTTTTAATTCAATATATCAGTTAAAAAACACGAAAGTAAAAGAGTACGAATATATTTAATTCGATTTAATGAATTGGTGAATTTTTATTTTGAATTTCTGTAGATTCCATTTAGATGAAGTTGAAGAAATCGTTAAGGCTCCTCCAACTGCAGAACTCCAACCACTCGCAGCAAATCAAACAGATGAAGAAGATATGGGAATGACATATGAGGAATTGTCACAGTATGGACGATTGAGGAAACCACTTGCATGTGGCCCATTTTCTATGGTCGCTCGTCTTCTTCATCTATGGAAAGACAAACACAGTCCGGCTGAGATTTCAAGAAAAGTCAAGCACTTTTATGTTTCTTATGCTGCTAACAGGTTTGATTTAAAGGAGATTTAAAAACGTTTTATTTTGACTTTTAAATATGAACTTTTGTATTTAGGCATAAAATGTGTGTTTTAACGCCGTCCTGTCATATGGAAAACTACAGTCCAGAGGATCATAGATATGATCTTAGGCCAATATTCTATCCATTAGATTTTACTTGGCAGTTTCGAAAAATTGATGAAATGGTAACTTACTATATTAATGAGTTTTTTTAATATTCGGCCGATTAAATCAACTAACTATGTATTCTAATTTTAATGAATTGCAGATCGAGAATATTGATGAGACAGATTGAAAGTAATTTTACCATAGTTTTATGCAATTTATTATATTCTATGTTGTATTTAGTTTTGCAAATGAATAAATTAATCAAACTTAATATTTTAAACAAATGTTCAAATAATTTTATTTATTAAATTAATTTTTACATACAATTCATTTCTCGAGTATTCCTCAATTTTCCATTAATAATGGTATCTTTTATTGGTGATGCAAAGATTATTTTTCATTTTTGTTGGATCATACTGAAGTTGTGTTCTTTGGTGAGTCTACCTGAGGTGTATCAGCGATGTGAATTATTGTTACAGCCGTTGCTCCTAAAGCATCAATACCTTCCCGATCTATTCGATATATTTTAACCCTTGGTTGGCGACTATAAATTTTAAAAAACTTTATGAAATGAATTTTATTATATGAAAATTAAAGATTGTTGACTGTTACGAGCAAAAATGAATTACCTATTTCGGCTTCTTATCTCGAGCAAACGTAGGAGTTGGAAATAAATTCCGATTGCAAGAAATATTCCCAAAGTAAGAAGTCAGAAAATGGAAAATAGGCAATAAATGTGGTTGATAAACCACATTTCTGCTCCATTGTGGCTTGTATTGTTAGAATCCATTTAGGAATTTCTTCACTAACAATCAGTAAGCAGCTTCTACTACACAATGAGCAAAAATCCGAAAAATCCGTTTCGGCCTTAAATCAGGACAAAAATTCTGATTTTCCTATTTATTGAAAGGATGTGATTCAAAATACGTCATCCGATAGAACTCAATTTGCAAGATTCTCCTCTAACAATTTACCATCAAATGAACATCAAACTTATATTGTATTTTGGCATCTTCTATTATGGGTTTCATATTTGTTCAAACATGTAACTCAAAACCCAATTATTTAACCATTATCTTTATACATAACATACGTTGGAAGTAAAAAGTCATTTCATCCTCCAATACTTCAATTCTTGTTCATTGGAAATTCACATATATGCATAATAAAACTCATAAAAGAAGGAGTCCATTAAATCTCATTGTTCTTTAAAGATGCTTTTATGATGTGGGAACATCAATGAAGCTTTGTTATTAACTTATAGCTAACAACTTATAACTTTTTACATAGGAAATGTCTTATGATTGAGTTAAAAATGGAAAAAAATGAGAAGAAAAACTAACGAAATTAATAGACGAGGAAAGGACATCGATTCATCTTTAACATGATTTTAAATAGAGCACTTTTAAATGAAATTAAGGAGGTCGCATCTCTAAGCTTTAAGACTTTGCGTTTTGGCAGAAAATTTAAATATGAAAATAAAGAAGTTGTTAAACTATTAAATTTGTATATAAAATTTTTTTATTCTATAAAATTTTTTTATATCGTCCTCTTAATATTTAAATATAAAAATATAAATTTCTAATTCATCAACTCATCCAAGGAGTGTCACACATTTTTAATACATTTACGGCGTATGCATCACACAAGACATATCTCTAGTTATAATTTTTGACTTGAGGTTGAGCAACTTCCATTTTAGGGCTATTTGAAAATCTCTTTGTTTTACGTTTACTTGGCAGGAAATTTGAGCTGATGTTTCATCATGAGCATAAACAGGTCAATTGTTCTTAATTGTTTTTCAAACATCAAGAGATTTCAAAAGTGGAGATCAAAATGAAAGAAAGGTTAAATAGGAAATTGATAGGAAGGAGAAAAGGTAATAAATATAAATTATTCTTGTAATGTTGTTGTTTCAACTGTTTCGTCCTCTGGAACTTCTTCCTTTACTTCCGCTACTGGCTTCACAATTTCTCTTTCTTCTTTTTGGACTGGGCTAATTGTCGTAGTGCTACTTCCGACATTTGGAAGAACCAAGTAACGATAAATGGCATCATACCAAGCCTTTGGAAAAATTAATCAATTACATACATTTATGAAAATGGCAACAATTAATTGTCAATTAATTTTATACCTTTGGATAATTTTCTTGAATATGATTGGCAATTTTCAAGATTTTTTCCGTAAGACGAGCAGAGCAATCTGAGCATTTTCCAGTGAGTCCAAGGAGGATATATTCTATATTAACAAAGTATGGTTGCGTTATATACAATTCCCACCTTTGACCAAAAAATAAACCCAAAGCCATTCAAATTCAACAAACCTTCATTCGACACATTTAATAAACATGAACTCTGAACTAAAAAATGAAGCATCAGGTGTACTTAAGAGTAATTACCTGACCATCCAAAGCTTTCACTTCAAAAAAATCCTATAATGATTATTGAAGCCATTCGTAAAGGTACACAGTCATTAAATCTCAACATTTTTTTGCATTTTTTAACCCATTCACACTTTCATCCTTCATTTTCTCAATTTTACGGACACAAGTCAATCAACGATACACCTTGCATACATTTTAACATTCATTCGCTTCACTCTTACCTTCATTCAACCATTCATACATACAAAGAATACAAACACACGAAAACTTGATCAGTTTAACTAAAAGCTCTTACTACCAATTTGTAATAGATTTGTTATTATTCACTGTAGTTTATATTCTATTTGAGTTTATTCTTGTACTGTATTTATTTTTACTGAATTTACATTACAAATTCATTCCTCATTTAATTGATGATTGGATCTGGGAAATGAGAAAATTCGCCCTATATTAAATCCCTTCTCAATTAAATATACCTATACTACACATTTAGCTCATTGAACCAGTTAAAGGAAGGAAATGAACATTCAAATCACCATTTGGTCCAAAGATGAAAAAGCCATTATAATCTGAATAAGCAAAAAGATGTTTGAGTTTTTAAGAGGAAATGAACATGAACCAGTTCCCTATGCACTTTCTTTGCAGATCATAATTACCTCTCGAAATTACCCCTGGTGGCTTTAATTGATGAGGGAAGGAGCTATTGGAAAAGTAGTAAATGTAAATTAAAGAGGTTAAATTAATTTAATTGTTTAGTTCCTTCTAGATAAATACATATTTTTATTCGGATTGACATTAAAGACTACACCAATCACCATTCACTTTCATTGTTCTCATTTGAATTAAAATTTAAATCCTTTGCATTTCCTTTCTACTAAAAAGAAGCAAATATTTTAAATTTTGTAGTAAAAACTGTTATGAATCTTTAAGGTAAAAAATTAATTAAATTCATTTGATTAACGGAAGTCACGATGAATCCGAAAGGAATGGAAAGTTAATTTTTTTAAATCCAATTCCATTTCTTTCATTTGTTATAAGAAAAGGATCAAAATTTGAAATTAGGTAGAAAAGGGCGTCAGACGTCGACGCCTCGAAAGATTCCCTCAGTTCCTTAAGCCCAAGTATAAACAACTTCCTTTCATCCGCATTATTATCCCACACACTCAGGTCTCAGTGGCCAAGCCCTTTTTCATAAACCATTCATGACACGAATTAAGACACATTCATTAATTTCCCAATAACTCGTTTGGACGACGGGAAAGGAAATAGAGGAAGGAGAGGACACAGGGAGCGACATTCACACAATTCATAAATTCATTCACTCAATAAAGAATTGATAATTATTCCTCGAATTCCCCTAATGAATAGAAAGTTGAGAAGTTGTAAACCATTTTACGACTCTCCTTATGACATGCGATTCACTTATTAAGGATGAACCATAAAAAGCTAAATCAAATCTGGGACTTTACAATTAACCTCCACTTAACAATCATTTTCACTCTCTAATCATCTCTTAATATTTTGATGTGTGGACTTTTTTAAACTATTCCTTGACACTCATTCAACACAGTAAGTTGGAAAGATTTAGTTCATTTTTACTTTCATTCAAGCACATGCAATTTTTCATTCATTCAATATGAAAAGCATTTTTTATCATTCATTCTTGCATCAATCATACATCTCATTCATCTTGTATAATAGTGGATTAAATGTGCAATAAATCTCACCACGTTCAAACTTCACTGTCGTAATATCCATCCAAAAATGCATCATTCATTCTCTTAAGATTCAACTCAAACACGTAGAATTCTTAAGTAATAAACACATTCATTCACACTCATTCAAACACTCAAATTATGATTTTATGCACGTTCCTAAACTGTACAAAAGTGTAAACTTATATTATCTCATTCATTAACACTATTCATACCTTTTAATCGTATGAGTGATTTAAATTTTTCTGAAATGTCAGAAATACTTAAACTTCACTCACTCATTCATTCAAACCAGAGAAATTCATTAATGAGCCATAAAAATGAAAAGCTAACTACGTTTACCGTTTTACACACGTATAATCATTCATCCAAAAACAATCCGATCGCTCACAATCACTCAGAACTTTTACCTTAAATATTCATTCACACACTCAAAAAATCCAAACAAATAAATTCCATTCAATCAATCATAAATTCATATTAAATTAAATTCAATACATACGGTAAATACTAAAAATAATTAAGAAGTCTCTCACCTCTAACTACCCTTAGTACTTATAAATGATTAATTTTGTTATATTTATATCAAGTTAATTGATTTTAACTTGATAAACAAGTTAGTTTTGGGCTCAAGTAATTAAGTTTTGTGCTCTATATAAATTAATGCAAAGGTTATATTAAAACTTTAAACTATATTTAAATAGTAGTTAAAGTATTTAAAAGCAACTACTTAAACAGCTGAATTAAGGGGTTAAAGAAGGGTGAAGAGAAAAAATTAAAAATTGTGTACAAATTACTTTTGATCTCTTTCCCAACACTATCACAGTAGCCGGAATAGCTAAGTCATAAAAAAGAAATATTTATATAAAAGTTGACTTTGTGAGGATAATAAGGGGAAGCATGAAGCTTTTTGATATTTATAGCTCTTTACACGACACATTTGATTTGGAACTGCATGGCACGTTTATTCTGAAGATATTTCTCCACGTCCACTCTCGCTATCAATGAAGAGGAATCGGGCTTCGGAATAGAACCTAATTAAAAATGTTTGACTTTAATTTAGATAGAACAATACAATGAGTAGCCGCGGATTATCTAACATTAGTATTACACAATTTTATATATAATAACACAATTAAAATTAAAATATATTGGCTTTAATAATAATGTTGGAATTTATTAATAATCTTCAATTGGCCCTTTCAGATTAAATAAATTAAATTCACTCACCAATATTAGGATTAGCTGCAGCCAACGCGTCAGCACTTCTTGGCAATCTTCGTCCATAACCACAGGCAAGGGTTGTTAAAAAAATGATTGATAAAAGGGAAACTGAACGAAACATTTTGTACTTTTGTACTATTAATACTCCAAAACACTTAAATAAAAAGTTAATTGTGTTTAAACTGAAGAGAACAATTTGGGTCTCTCGTTGAAAACCTATTGATTTTAAATCTCAATATTGACAGAGTATTTATAGGAATCTCCTTCCCCTTGAAGATTTTCCAATGGACTGAACGAACCCTTAGAGTGCGAACGGCGGTCACCCCCACATTTGGTATTCATAAAGGGTTAATTTATCAAGGTTGAAGAACTTGGATTTTGAATGGCATATTGAAGAAATTGCATCTCTGCAAGAGACAATTGCGCTAGTCCGGATTACGTTATTCAAGTTCGGCAAGACATTAATTGGGATGAGGAAACTCAGGCGAATGCATGTTTTGGGTGTGTAAACTTTCATCAGTCTTTTGCAGGTTCTTGACTCCCCATATGCATCCATACAAAAATTGTAATCTCTACAAATATTATTTCTTATAACCTTTAATCAACTTTTGCGTATTCAAAGAATGTATACTATTTAATATTGTATACAATTTATTCATACAAAATTTAATGTATGTTAGGAATAGGAGGAATGAAAGGATTGAGTTTGTAAATGTAAGTTTTAGCATATTACAAGATTAGTAGTTCCTATCTTTAAGCATCAGTAACCTTTAATTTTTCCAATCGTGGGTCTCTTTCACGGTTGAAGACCATTGAATTAATTACGCGTTTCAGCAAGAGAGTTGTTTAACATTCTCTCTGTGGTGGCACGCTTACGAAAAGATGTGTTGATATATCTTGAACTTCAACTATTCTTTAGGGATTGGAGATTACTTAAGATTTGGCTGAGAGAGGCTCAGAGGGTCATTAACTCATATCAAACGGTTGAAGGTATCGTGATCTTAGGAAATTTGTCTTTAAGAAATTGCTCACAAGTTAAGTGTCAAGTTCAGTAGCTATCCATTTGATTAATTATTTCTTGTTAAACATTCGATTGATTAATGGTCCATTCCCAAACAATCTTTTACGACCATAAAAAGCTCTTAATAAAGCAATTTTGCCTATTCTTCAATTACTAATAAATTCATAATTGCACGACAGAATTGCATATATTGCCTCCAAAATTTCTAATATGAAAATATTGAACTTTTAATTTTTAATTTAAAAATAATATATTTTATGAGGTATTTTAGCCATTTGTGTGCAATTACCTATATATTGTTTTGTAATAATTCATAATTAGTGCCATTTTTATAATAGTCAAAAATACAAAGGATATTATTATGATTTAATTTGTTTTAATGATGCTGCGTGTAGCTTTAATGCGATTTAATGTTCTTCCATTAAATTTAAGAGTCAAAATTCCCTAATTAATAGAAAGTTAGTTAAAATTCTTCTTTGTTATAAAACAATCTGTATGTAATGGAGTTGTTGTGTATTAATACTATCTATTAATAGCTAATTACAAAATATTATTATTTGCATATCACTTTCTCATTTTTCCAAATTGTTTGCGAGTGTCTCATGACACTCATGAGCAGTGAAATATATTGAAGCTTAAAGATTGCAATTAAGAGAAACATTAAAGTGTTTAGCCCAACTCGTAAATTTACATGTACTTGCGCTTTCAATATACAGAACATTTTAATCTTCTCGGTAAATGCCTTTAAATACTTATCTGATCACGCGCGTTGATCCACACATGCACATAATATCATACCTGATATACCCCAACGATAAGAGGTAAAAGTTCAGAGTATGAAAAGGGAGTTGGTCAAAAGACATTAACATGAATTGACTCTATGCATTGATTGTAATTGGAAATGGATGGTAAAATAGTGTTAATGAGTATTAGCACTTCGGGCCAAGAGAAGGATGGAAATTTGAATGAATGATTTAGCATTTTTAATTCTTGGGTGCGGAAACAATAAGCAAGTAGAAAGTTATTGGATTAACCCTTCTATCCAATTTAATTAAACTCAAATGATAATGCGGATTTTTTAATGAACATTACATTTTTTCTCTCTAATGAAATTCCAATGACACGTGTTTTAACAATTAATTAATTAACAATGAAGATGGAAGCTCAATGAGTATTTATTTTCATTTATTTTCAAGTTATTTAACATGTTGATTAACTCTTTTAAATATAATTATTATATTGCTGAATGATCAATTCTCATTGTATGAATTTAAGTAGTATTAACTAACACTAAGAATGTAGAAGGTTTAATCTTAGAAGTTCCATGCTGTTTTGCAAGGGATTTTACGTGAAATTGGAAATTTCCTTCAGTGACAAAAGAGTTATCTGTCTGATCCTCATTGTCTCTTTGTGTATGTTCAGCTTTTTATCTGATTTTGTTGTAACTTGTCCTCTTTCTGTTGAAGTCGAGAAAGTTCCACTATATATCTCTTTAAAGTCCCTTTATATGCCCAACCTTTTATTTTTGATTAAATGGATCACCCTTTGAGTTTCGTCTATTTTGGAACAAGAGCTGAGGAGATTGAAAATTCCCATTAAATGAATTCGACACTGTTGGGATTAAATAAGAAGCGAATTACATGTAATTGGACGCAGTTTATCTCACTCGATCCTCAAACAATCGAAAATCATTCAAAATGCCTCACGACATTTTACGCTCCAAGTAATATCCTTCCAAGTTAAACGTTACATAAAAAATCTTGTGTGAGATTTTCAAAATTGAATTATGTCACAATCTTGTGAATAAACAACAAAATTTAATGCTTTTCCTCATGCTTAATTAATTAAGCTTTCTGTGTAACATTAACTATCCATTTGGGCATTCCATCTGGTATAGGATTATCTCGTCAAGATTAAACGCATTATTCTTTCTCTATCATTTTTCTACAGAGTGGTATAGTATTAAACCTGTGCTATATCATATGTATTATGTTACTGATACAATAACCTGTACATTCTTGTAGATATAATAAAGAGAAGGAACCAAATTGCGAATTTTCCTCTGTTTAATTGCTCAATTTGTCTCCCAGTGGCACGAAATTCGCAAGATTATTTAACTAAATGTGTGTATTTCTTCACGTTCAAAATATATGGAAAATTTTAACCTGGGGTATTTGAATTTCATTGCTGGTCTCATGTGAAAATTTTTGAGTACAAAGCTCGCACAATGAAAAATAAACACATTAAAAGCATTTAAAGGGTTAAGGTTTAAATTACGGAAGTGTTATTTTAACATCTTGAAAGCAGAGTAAAATTTAATTTCTAAATGTAATAATATTTAACACGTTTATTTATGCATGTATGAAAGTGCATTATAAATTATAATTTATCGCAACTATATATTTAGCTCGTATGTTGATAAATTCAATGGTGTGTACCTGTACATTTAAGTTAAATCAAACGGGTGAACTACATCAAACTGTAAAATGCTATGAGATATTTTATATTTAATAATGTTTAAAATATAATGTATTCGATGTTTACTGCCGTACTTAATTACCTAAAAACCTAAATATTATTTTTAAAAATTTAGTTTTCCTCATCTTATATCTTGAGATGTTGTTTTACCTTACCTTTAAAATTAAAATGCGATTTTGTTAAAAGTAGTTTTAAACCAATTATAATTTGAAATTTTTCCGTTGATTGAAGTTGTTCCATAATAAGGGAAGACGTTGAGCGAGGTTTTGGGCGATCACAATTATCTGATATGAAAGGAAACCCATTGAAATTCTCCACATCACTCACATGTTAAAATCTCATATAAAGAAATTGTCTTCTTTGTATTGAAATGAATTTTGACACTTCGGTTTTACTTTATGGTAATGGTGAATAAAGAAACATACTTGGTGAAGTCTTGAAAGACTTTTCCTTATAAACCTATCTACATAATTGAAAAAAGAAAATACACACAGAGAAATATTTTCTCTCAAATTGCCATTTGAATGGAGAAATCGAAATTAAATGATTTAAAAAACATAATTCTCAAGGCTATTTGACTTCTTAATTGTTGAGTTCATGATGTGGCTAATATGAATGATATGAGAAAAATACTTATAAGTAGATAATGGTTTTAATCCCATTTTCAGAACTTGATTGAATGACCCTATAAAAATATGAATTAAATGTAAAATTGTGTGCACTTCATTAAATAGGTTTATTTACTTCTCATTGTTCTCATACATGTCACAACTCAGTTAAACAATTTTATTACAGGCTTATGATAATCAGTAATTCTTGCAAAAATATTTAAAACCCATTCAATCAAACACAACATTAATTAACACAAAATAATCTTAATACATGTATGTTATGTTAAGCTTAAACTTCAATATTTAACTTTGTATTATTTCTATTTAAGTTGATACCGCGGGTTAAGCAAATTCTGTGAGGTATTTTATTAAAATAGTGATATTGTACATTTTACAAAAAGGCACAATCGTACAACAAACTGGTAAATATTTCTTATTTGATAACTTTAATAATTACCAATTACTCATTAGATTTTTAATAAGTATGCAACTATTTATATTTATAGTCTATCAAAATGAGTATCTTCTTTTACTCTCAAATACAGATATTCTGTATATTTAGTATTTAATAATTTTTGGTACTTTCATTTTCTTCTTGGGTGTAATTATAATTTACAAGTAAATCCCCATATCTTCGTACACACTAGTGACTTAGAAGTGATAAAAATGTCTCTGGTTTTTTCTTAAAGGTAAACCACTATTGGTTTCGTACGTGACAAAAATTCTTTGTTCCACAAAGACACGATGTGACTAAACAAGAAATCCAACATTGATTAAAAAGTGAAAGGAAGTTGGAAGAAATTTATATATTATTTATGTATTATAGAGTGTATTTATCAAAATAGGCTTGAGAGATCTAATTGATTTATATTACAATCATCATGCCGAACGAATGCCAAAAATAGGAATTGGTTTCAAGTTACCTTATAAGGCCCCTTATAAAGAGAATAATAAGAAGCCTTAAATAGGACTCCGCATGTTCAAACAACATATCTGTAATTTATGGTTCGATTGTCGTCGGCTTCACTTCAATGGTGCTTTCCACAACAGACGTTGACATTGGTTTAGCACTCGAAGTAAACTCGAATCCTTCGGGACTTGATGTTGGTTCCATTGGAGGGGTTGGAGATTCAACAGCAGGGATCGGATCCGGAGCGGGACTTGCACTTAAAGTATTGACCGGAGCCGGAAGCGAAGTTTCCCCATCTTCTTGGACTTCTGTATGAGCTGACTCCGGTTGCGGTAAAACGGGATTATATGAA
The DNA here is from genome assembly GCA_034687125.1 of Neelides folsomi. NCBI lineage: Eukaryota > Metazoa > Arthropoda > Collembola > Neelipleona > Neelidae > Neelides > Neelides folsomi. The sequence continues at coordinate 744,078 of JAQGBZ010000001.1, read as the reverse complement.
GTTCCGACGATGGGAGCCGGAGAAGCTCCGTTTCCTCCGTAGGTTCCTCCATTGGTCGGCTTCTTCCCGAATAAATTAAATGAAGGGGAAAGGGCGGTGATGAATTTGGGGGCTCCGCCGTATTTGGCCAATGCGTCCCGCCAAGCTCCTGGGTAGTTTTGTTGCAAGTGAACTACTACCTGGTTCAACTTGTGTTTTTGGCTGTATGAACAATGCCTGCAGTTGTTGAGAATCACGCTGGGCAATAAACCTATAATAGGAAACCACACGCAATATGAAATTGAATGTAAATAACACTTTTACTTTTTTAAAAACACATGCAAACAACATGTCTGATTTGGTACAATGTCCTCAGCTAGACTTCCTTTTGGAGGTCTTTCTTTAAGAATAATGGTAATCATTTATTTCGTCTGCTGCTGGGGCACAAATCTCGCTTTTTCCCAAGTGATTCAAGACGAGCATCATAATGTAATTTGATATTTATCATTTCCCATACTTTACCATTCCTACATCAATATCTGCCATGTATATTACTTATACATACATATTTGCTATGTCTTATTCTCAATATTTTTTATCCTTTATTTTAGTAAAATGTACTGTATATATTATAAATTATAAGTTCATACATTGTCATATGGTATACCATTGTTATTTGGTAAGTTGTCATTATTTTGATATTGTTGTATAAGTTAAAATGATGGTCTATATGGAATTCCTGAGTTACCATAAATTGGATATAATTCTCCAAAGTTTGCATATGAGACATGTGGTCAAAAGAATAAATGGGCCAACCGCATACCTCATCATGTCATTATTGTTATTACTGTCTCTGACCCTTCCTCCTGTTAGTTCCATTACCTTTTAGCTAAGCAAAACATCATCAGAAGACAATTACATTATTTGGCCTATGCCCTCCGACTCCTCACTTTCAGCATCTTCTTCTTTGACAATGTTGGTAGATTGGAAAGATGGATGTTTTATATCCTCGCTTTGCCACACGCGTTTCTCTTTGCTTTAGAATCCGGTGAGGCAAGTCTCATAAAACTTGATTTTTTCTAATATAGAACATGAATCTCTAAAATGCACCATAAAAAGAGTTAATTTCACTCTTTTTTTACAAGTCTATCAATAGTCTACTTTAAATTTTTATTAGTGGGATTTTATTTTATTGTTATTCATAAGGTCAAAAAACAAGATTGACAATCTTAATAAAATTCAAGTATCATTAAGTATCTATTTTAAAATGTTTATACTTATATTTAATATTTATATATTTTTTAAGTAATCGGCAATTTCAATATGAATTGTTCACTATTTTAATTTTCTACATAAATTATAGGATATACGATAATACTTTAATCAATGTTAATGTGGATTGCTTTACATTACAAATCATGAGAAATTACTGAGGATAATTGAAGTTTAATCTAATGTCGAAATGAAAGTACATTTTGGTAATCGAGTAATCAATAAAAGCAATAAAAGTGTAAAGTAATAAGTTGAATCAAATGTTAGATTACCTCTCGCCTTCTTTCCAAAAAAATCACATTTGCCATCATAGATGAGGCATTCGATCTGGAGCTCAACGAACCTCTTATTTGCCAACTGATGTTCGACATTCAGATTGCTGAAATAGGAGACATCCGCAACAACTTGATCTTTGAGCCGAGTGTTCGGCGGCCTTTGGTGTTCGTACTGATGTTGAACTTGAGGAGATTCTGGGCGGCCTTCGACCAACTCATTCGAGAGGAAGAAAAGAAGGGGAATCACACTCAAACTCACTGCCCGGAAATTTCGTCGCTTCCACATATTATCAACCTATTATAAACAATTTTAAAAAAACTAAAGAATTGTTCAAAAAGAGACAGGAGTTTAACTTCGGAGGGTTGAGAAGAAAATGAAATGAAAAATGTTGTTGCAGTACCTTGCACGATCAACTGCACTCTGCAAGTAAGTGGTACAAATTTTCCACAGACACTCCAACAATGGGGCTTAAAATGTTGAGAAAGTTACAGCAAACTCCCATAGTTGATATACACACACAAAGTGTGGGCATGGGTAGGGAAGAACCAGGCGGACTATATTACTTCTATACACCTTCTTTATATCTCAGAGCTTCCCATTCCTCGTGGAATTTTAGATATCATTCGCACATGTGGAGACTTTCTATTAAAGATAGGAGTCGAAGGGTTAACCAGAGGATCTGGATGTGGATAAAACGATGAAATCGAGGATAGTCCCATACACACATCTCACTACAACACTTCCCATATCCCACATTCATCGTCTATCTAATTCAATCTTTTTTCTCCATTTTCACCACAGATACCCCACAGAGACTTCCAGGGCAAAAAGGTCCCATACAACTTAACTAACTTTTCCCAATTTTGCACTTCCGACCGCCGTCGAATAACCCACGGCACCTTTTTTGTCATTAGATAAAATTTATACATCATTTCATTTGACACCCGACATACACACCTGGGATTTTACTACCTGTGTGACCAATGTAGTTACAGATATGTGAGACCAATTATAATATTATTGAGAAATAATTGAGAAAGAGGAACTTTAACCTCTTTTGTTTTGCAAACTTTTAATATATTTATTTACACTAAATAAACATACCTACATGCTTACAGTCACACACGTCACTTTTCTCAGTTTAGTTCTGCTATGAACTCTTTTTCTCGTGAGTCTACCTCCGCATTTATTACCATTTTTATCTTAACCTAATATTCATACAACGTAATCATGCACATTGCACACAAAATACTAATAATAATAAGATATGAAAAATATAATACGTACTTATGAAATTAATATTCAGTCAGAATATGATTTTATGATTTTATATTGTATTTATTTATTAATTTATGAAGGAACTTAATTTTAAATGAGTAATAAAATGTATTTGTGCATAAAATCATATAAGAATGGATGGGGATTATGTGGGGTATAAATTATTTCGGTTGAGTACGCAAAGGTACGAGAAGCCCAAAGAATCTCATTATTATTAACTCGAGTGTAATGGAAAAGCGAAATCAAAAGCGGAAATAATGAGGATGGGGAACCTACTTTTCAACCCTATTCACAATATAACTACGATCCATAGTAAAATACTTTTGATTGTGCTTTGCTTATTGTTCCCTCCTGTTTGTGTCTCTTGTGGTGTTGAAGGGGTTTACGATCAGAATAGCTCCAAGCCAATGGTTCTTGTTCCTTCTTTGGAAATGAAGAAAATTAGACCTGCATGAGCGTCGAGTTCATGTAATAATGAAACTCATCACTCATAATGGAGGGAATTGGAAGTGAGGGCCAAAGGAGAAGGAGCAAGAGAGATGAGGGAATGGAGGTTATTAGAATAATCGCCCAAGCATTCCTGGAGCGAAACGAAAGACTTTCTTGCGAAATGAAGGTGACTTAATGACTTCTTTCTATAATTATATATCATCTTCATTACTTTTAATCTGTCACGCACAATTCCAATTGAGAGGTATTGAATGAAACATTTTATTTTTTCACAAAATCCACAGAGTTTAAACAAGAGGAGTTGGGCACGTTTAGGGCGTTTGGGACCTATGAATTTGCGAAGCTCTGGGAAGTCTTCGACAATTTAATTTTATGCATTCATTATTTTGTCATTTTGAGGTTTTATTGTTGAGAGTTTGAGAAAAGAGATGTCTGTTTAATTGGCAGAGATTCGCCTTGTTAAAAAGTTAAAGTATTCAAAATGGTTGTTAAATAAATAATTTTTAATAATACATGAACAAGACTTTCTAACAAGATTGTTAGGTGAAAAAAGATGAGATCAAGAAGCACATTAAAATATTCCTTTGGCAGATTCTTATATGGAAAATCTTCAATTTAATAAATACACATAATATTTTGAGTGTTATACTTTTGGAAGAACATGTTAATTTCTCTTCTACTTGCTACTAACATAAAGACTTACACTCGATGTACTTGTATAATATAAACTAAGGTTCAATTTAATGTTGGTTGGGTTTGGATAGGAAATTGGAACCGTGAAATTTATATCGAGTCACGGTCACGAAAATAGCTGAAACTGTGGAAAATTCATTGCCTCAAATCTTTGGAAATCTAAAGTGGCATTTCACTTTCTGTTTTAATATCATAGATAAGGAATAAAAACGTCTTTTCACTTCAACACTGTTTTTAATTATTTCTCCATTTTTCATAATGAGTTCAGAAATTGGAATAATATAAAGTTAAAGTCAATTTAATTTTAGTTATTTGACTAGCAAGCATTGGGAGGTCTTCAACCATCTGTATCATATCCATTATTAATTTTTCTTAAATATAAAAATGTTGATTTTTTTATTTGGAATAAAAGACTTGATAATGCATACCCAATATATTAATAAAAATTCTCTTCTTGAACAACATTTACTTATTATTTGTATTTACTAATTTAATCAAAATATTATACATACAGTTAGTTTCATATGCAAGTTAAGACATTTCATGAAATTTACTTTTGCTCAAGAGTAGATAAGTATAAGATTTACTGTGTGTAATAAAGCAAAATTTCAATTATAAAATCTAATGACCTATTGAGGAAATTCAATTAAAGCACTTCGTCAACTTCCTTTGTGCCAGTTTACGTGAGAATTGAATTGAGAAATATTTTTCACTTTCAGTTGAAACTCAATGACTCAAAATATTCTTCAAAACTTTCCTTATAATCGTATGGATATATATTGCATATATGTATATATATTTAAATTTTATATAATAACATATAAATGCACAGTGAACCGTAAGTCGATGATAGTGTGTGAATTTTTGAAAGCACGTGTTGTTGTTACTTATGTATTATCATTTATTATCATATAAAATATAAAAAAGTTTATCATTGTTGTAATATGCTTTGATTATTATTTTATTATGTGTACGAGTTAATTTTTACTCATGTCTTATCAGAGGACTGTTTGTTTAATGATAGTCCTTTGTTTGAAAGGTTTGTTCACAAAAGTTTGATGAAATAAAGGCGCTAATAATTACGCGCTCATTAAAATACAACCTTTTTGTCAAGATTTCGAAAGTAATCGTTATTTGGTAAAGTCCGTCTAATTTAAAAGTTGACGAATTGTAAATATTTAAAGTTTAAGCGCATTTACAGTTATAAACGGTCGTTGTAGTATCTTCAGTCTTTTCGTACTTTTCCGTTCAATTCATATTATTAATTTATCTCTTTAAATGTGTTTTGGTATACAAATGGTTGTAAGATATTGTGAGTTTTGTGAGATAATGAGACAATGTTTAATAACATGTCGTATTATTTAAATATTTATTCATTATTTTTAGTTTAGCTCTATTTGTCATTATAGTAAATTGTAATTAATAAGGTGCTCCAAATTTTTTAATTCCTTCAGTCCATTCAGCAGGATAATTTTGCTGGATGTGCACAATTATCTGTTGGATTTTTCTCACTTGCTTTGGATCGCAATCAGGGCAGAGCTGAGACCCATTTCTCCTAGCCATTGCGAGCGGCATCAGTCCTGAAAATTCGACACGTTATAATTATCTCGCCCAAATATTTTACATAAAGACAATGGACAAAGTCTTAATTGTAATTTCTTAATTATGCGTAAAGTACGCACATAAGAAATGAATCTTAATGACATTTGCATAAAGCTTCAACTTACTTTTGATTTCCTTTCCAATGTTATCACAATAGCGGGCGGCATTATTTTCAAGAATGCATTTAATCTGCAATTTCACTGCTTTCTTATTCTTCAGATATTGGTCGACATCAACTCTGGCCAGCCAAGAGTCTTGAAGTTTCTCAGTTTTTCTTGGTTTCCGGGAATTGTAGAAACCAGAGGTTTCTTCCGTGTATAAACGTAATGGAGAGATTATATGATGTTCTGATGATTCTTCTTCTACTTTGATTGGATTTCCATTAATCAGTATTGGTACTAAGGATAATGATACAACAGAGATAATAGCTACAGATTTATAATTATTAAGTCCAACCATTTTTGTCATTTGTATGGTCCTAATATGTAATATTTTTAATTGATTTTATTATATAATTAATTTTTAAAAGTAAATGACTTAAATATTTAAAAAAGCTATTTTTTAGTTGTTTGTAAGGTTAGCTCAATACAAGAGAACTTTAGCTCAAATTAAGAAGTGTTTATGAAACAAAGGACAGTTTTGCATTAAAAAATATTACGAAAGAACGATGAATTTATATGAAATAAGTAAGCCATTTGTTCGATCAAAGATTTAACGTCATCGACGGAAATTTTGTTATGCCAAAAATGTGAAAGCAGTTTCTATCATTCAATTTGAAACAATGACGTAGTGAACAGCGCGCATCATCAGGTTGAAAAGTAAGTTTAATAGTAAATTAACAAGTTCGACAAGAATGAAAAAAAAGAAAAACATCATTATCATTCTGAAAGCATTAGAATATGAAACGAATATGAGCTAAAGGGCAACTAACTTTGATACATAAGTGCTAATAGATTATCAAATATGCTTTTAACAATATATTGTGCTTTTCATGATCGAGTTTTCATGATCGAGTTTTCAAAAACTCATGATAACTTTTAATTTTTATAGGTAATAATTTTTATTATAAGTTGAATAAAAATACCATGAAGCATTTCCAATTCTATTGCATTAGCTAATGAAAATGGTTTATATATTGATAATTTTTAAAAAATTTAGTTGAAATTATTTATTCAATATATTGTTTATTTTAATATAACAATTTATTAAAACTTAACTATTATTAAAGGTACTTTATAGCAGGTGGACCAACATTAAAGATTGGATTATCATCACAAGTATTTAAGATTTATACCTATCTATTTTATGGTTTCAGAGTAGTAATTTCTTCTGTTTCTACTTTAGTTTCGTTTTGTTCTGGTTTGGTTATCGTTTGAGTTTCTGGAGTCTCATCTTCTTCCTTATTTGTGCTTGGCTTCTCGTCAGGAATCTCAATTCCAAATGAGATGAGATATTTCTTTACTCCAAGCTTGAATTCTTTAGGATAATGAGTCTACATAATAAAAATTTTTTAATAAAGTTTAACGAACCAAGTAATTATTACATGGTTTTATACAATAATAAATTGTCGAAAAATGCGTATTATCCCAATAAATCCTTCCAAAAATCAATAAGAATATTTCATTGTAATGTTATTTACTTGAATAAAATTAACAATCTTAGGAAGTTGTGTTTTTTGTTTTTCAGTGCACAGTAAGCATTCTCCTATTAATGCAGATGCAATTCTCGCTAATCAAATCATTGTAATTAGATTCCATTTTATATTCATATCTTAAATAAATCAGTGATTCAGTAAAAGGAATTAAAAAGAAAATATGTAGGGTTGATATATTATATTTAGAGATATAATACTCGCCAAACTTTACCATCCATTAAAGTCTATTTCATCAAATCAACAGATACAAATATAAAAATTGTAATAATTTATTTCAGCTTACGCTTCAACCATCGACCGACCTGTAGAAATAAAACCATAAAATAGCTTTATAATGTTTAATTCCATTTAAATTTACTATAAAAAGAAAAGGAATAAATAAATAACTTATTTAAAAAATAATTAATCAATCAACTTACAAAATCGCAAGGAGCATCTCTTATTACGCCTAAATTAATAAATAAAAAACCGCTTATTAATATTTTGTTCTTTTATTTTAGATTAGGTTCTTAATGCCCGAGGTATGTTAAAACTTACATTCAATCTGCAATTTCATAGCTTTATGATTACTGAGATATTCGTCCACATTAATTTTATCTGAAAAGTTAATAATTAATAACAATTAAGCTTTGAACCAAAATAATGATGATAAATTTTATATGATTTTTTATTATAAGGTTGAATAGAGGCAAGTGTGTCAAACCTATTTCTGGTTGTATCCGAATTCCGTGTCTATTTGGATTTTTGTTGTAGGTCGAGGGTGAGGGGAATGAACTGACACTAATGATCACAACACTCGCAACTAAAGCTATAGATAATAAAGACAAAACAATTCTATTTTGAAGTTCTTTCACTTTCATCTTGCTGATATTTTTTTAGTTAAATGTATTTGAACTGAATCGGATCTTGCTAGAACCTTCGTTGAAAACCAATTGGCATTTGAGTCCCAATGTAAAAAAGTCTCTTTTATATTCCCATCAATTTTTGATTTGACGCATATATTGAGATTGTATCATTTCACTTATGGTAAGCTGACTAAGCTCCAAGTTGTCCTTATAACTAAAATGCAACAATGATAAAAACCATTCCCTATTAATTCCACATTATAAATTCTTATTAGCCAGCCATTGAAATAATGTTCAATGTTAATGAGCCCATGTGCAACTTTTGATTATTTGTCTTTCGAGTCTTTGGAAATGAAATCAATTCGTTTCCAAATTCCTACTACTGCTCTTGCAGTAATCCTCCCATCCACCATGAAAAACATGGGCTAGTGGAGATGCAATTTCAAGAGGATGATTTGTAACATTGACCGTCAGACCTTCACAAAAGTATGAACTAACACGCCAATAAATGCGTCAATTAATTGACCAACTTAAATAATTATTCAACTTCTCGGCAATCATATATGTGCCATACTTATGAATGAGATATGCGTTTCGCCTCTTGCACCATTTGTAAATAATTCATTAGTTTTATAGTAATGAGTTTGATATGAAGAAAGTCAAAATGATAAATGCACAAAAGCAATCATATTTATTTATATAATGAAAATCAACGAGGCATTTGGAAAGTTGAAGTTATAAAAATATTTATTTATGAAGCTCCATTGAGAGAATCCGTCTGAATATCAAGTTGTGAGCAAATGTGTTTAATGGTGTGCATATCTTCCACTGGTTACTTCTCGTTGCATATCGTTCCAAGCCTAGGGAGAAAAAAGAACAACATACAAATCTGTACATATAAGATTCAAATTTCCGACATTTGGTTCTTTACATCTTTCTTTCCTTCTTCTTTATCATTTACTGTTCCCCTTCCGTCCTCTTCCTCCAAGTGCTAATTGTAAAGAATAAAGAAAGAATAAATGGGCATATCACCTTAGGATAGTTGGACTGCCAATGCTGAATGATTTTTCTCAATTTTAGCTTCTGTTGCATCGTGCATTGTGAACATTTGCTCGCTGCGACGACCGGCAGCAGTCTCTTCATCTCATTGCCAATATTGTCACATGGGCCGTTGTACAATAAACAAGCTATGTGATACTCGACCATATTACGATGGGTCAAGTAGTTATCCACGTTCACCCTTAATTGACCATTAAACTCAAATTCCCAAGTAAAACAAGATCCTCAAATTGGTGCCAAATGTTTGGTTCATTTGGAATTGATTCAATAAAATTATATTTACCGATCGAGGATTTGATTCGCATTACCGGAACAGATGATGACGAAGAGGAATGCGAGGCTGAAGGAAAATCCCCACAGGAATTTCATTCTTTGACAATTAAGGGAATTTGTTAGATAATGAACTAATTTTACTAATTATGAATGAATGAATGAAATAAATTAATTGACCATTCTTAAATTCTTAGACATTTAATTTACTAATTATAAAAAATTGAATGAAAGTTAAAATTTCTCAACTTTAAATTTGTTGGATATTTGAAGAAATTCGTCTACTTTATTTCCAGTCCTTCTTCGAGGGACGAACAGCAGCTGAATGAAGGCCGAGGTGAAAAGGTCTGGAAGAAGGGAGGCCCCTTAAGGCCTAGACCTAGTTCTTAAAACCTTCAATTCAAAGGTCACATTCTTATCCAACTCCCCTTTTGTCAATAATAAGCTCACTCTTATTCCCTTTCGATTGTCGTGACAGAAAAAGGACTTTATTTTTCTCAGTCTGAACAATGTACCAAAGACCCTTTAACTATTAATAGAATACTATCTTTTACTATTAAAGAGTTAAATCACGTACAGGACTTAGGAAATTGAATTGTTTTACATTTGGCATTAGAATGTAATGAGAAGAACATGAGAATCATATAAGAATCAAAGAAAGAATTAATTACGAGAAATTATAAGGAAACGAATGAAGGAGGAAGAGGATATTGTATTACATTATACAATATCTACTTATATCATACTTATTATGTATTGTCCTGTCTTGTCCCATTAGTTCTATGCAAACAATGGTCGATTGCATCAGTGAATGAGACGGACCTTTGGAGACATATACTACACTATATGTATTTATGTATGCATTATTATGGTGAAGTATTTATTGAGGTCGGGAGTCGTTTTCTTGTCACCTTCGGAATTTGGAATCCCGAAGGACAGCCAGTGCGACATTTGGACAGGAAATAAATAGAAAATGGGAACATCCTCATTTTCTTTTGCAGGAATCAATGATTAAGATGTTCATCATGGTTCATGACGTGTGTTGAGGTGATGAGGAAACATGTGATTGTGAATTGGATAAAATTTCACTTTTATACGTCAACCGACCTCGCGTCTTCTTCTTCCTTCCTCGCACATCCAAAGAACAAACATTTTCCAACCACCTTTGATCAAATAAACGCATACTTCAGACTCCAATGGTTTAACATAATATTTTCTTATCCATCCAAGCTAAGGTCATGTTAAAGTTTTTGGGCATTTTAATGTTAAATGTTCTTATTATGGTACATCTGGATCTACATTAGTAATGTATGTACATCAGTATCAGTATAATATCTGTAGTAGTAGTATGAATCTTTTATGTATTTACTATGTTACTTTATGCTACAAAATCACAAAGAATTGTAGTAAACAGGAGAGCTTGTCGTTAATTTAATACAAGTAATTACCTCGTGAGTAGTTACAGATTAACACTTAAATCATTTATCATTGTTTATATGTTGAAAGTGAATATCGAACATATAGGACATATTTTCATATGTATTACATATTTGATCTTATTGTCTGCTTTTCAGTCAATAGCACCCTTTGGGAATTCCAAAAATGAGAAATAATTTTTAATTAAAATTTCTTAAAATAAAAGTAAATAAGTAAATTAAAGATGTGTTTAAGTAATATTTATAAAGAACAAAGTTTTTATCTTGAAGGTATTATCTAACGAATAAGTATCACTCGGTCTGACGAAAAGTCACAATAATTAATTATTTAATTAATCAATTATTTAATAAAACTAATTATTCAATAAAATTAATACAAGTATTTTGAGAGTAAAGCTAAAGTATTGAGATTTTCAGGATAAATTAATTATTTTTTGAGCTAATTAAAATTAAGCTTGAGGTTGAGTCGTTTCAATCTCGGCAGGGGCAGCGGAAACTTCTGGAATTTCAACAGCTACTGGAGCAGCGGCGACAGCAACTGGAGCCGGAGTCACTTGGGTCTTTGGTGTGGTCTTGTCAGCCATTTGCTGAACTTCGGAAACAATCATGGTAAGTTTGTCTTGTTGTTCTCCGGCCGCTGCTGGCTTCACTGTCGTAGCCCTCAAGTCCTTGATGAGGTCTGAGATGGAAGCAGCAAATTGGGCTTGGTTCCTAATGGGGCCATCTCCAACTGGAGCAGCGGCTCCGTTCTTCACGTTTTGGGAAACTTGGGATCCAACTTGGGAGAGGAAGTTGGCCGCATTCTTCAAATCGACGGGGCGAGCTGGGGCAGCATCAGGAGCCGGGGTTGGCTGTAATTTAACTCCCAAAAGATCCTCGAACTTGTTGAGATCTTCTTGCTTAATTTGTTGATTTCCCTGTTGAACATTAGACCCAATTTATTCAACCGTCTCATTTTACTCATAATTAACAGTTAAAGTAGGAAAAGTAATGGGAAATAAAAAATGGTGATTTTCACTTTCTTTCATTCTGAAACTGCCTTAATTGCACATTACTTTTTATGTGAATCCTTTAATGTGAATTGAATGTAAAACGTTAATTGCGATTAAAAATCATATAGGGACTCAAACCAGTATATTGTATGGGTCCAAAAAACAAGCCACCTGTCTAACTTGAATTCAATAGAACCTTTTTCATAATAATTGGAATGTATAGGAATTAGATAATCAAGTGAAAATAAAAAGGCTTTCGGAAGATTATGTATTCAATTATCTAATGGGACCATTGTGGGTAATAAAAATACGCGTTTGATGCATCTACTTTTTAATGTGCTAATTAACGAGAATTGGTAAAGTGCAATTAGCATGTCTGGCCTAAAATTCATTTGTTGGAGGAAAAAAGAGGAGATTGGCTCACCTGGAATTTCTTCACAGCATCGTCCCACTCACGGGGATAGTTTTGTTGAATGAAAGCCACCAATTGTCCAGCCTTCTTTCTTTGGTCTGGATCACAGCTCTTACATTGGTTAGTTAGCAATTCGGGAATTGTTACTTTTAAATATTTTCCAATCCTGTCGCAAGGACCTAAAAGATTCAATTAAAATTTTATTTAACATTTAACAAATAACAAAGTACCCAGAAATCACAACTGTATTCAAATAGTAATTTAATCAAAGTATTATTTAAAAAAACATTAAAGAATATAATCGACATATAAAGAAAAATCCAAGTTAAATTATTCTCACCATCATAAATGATACATTTCAATTGGAAAGCAACAGCACGTGGATTCTGTAAAAGAAATAAATGAATATTTTGAGGATGTGCATAACGATAATGATAGAATTATGTAATAGAAAAACATGTTGGTAATAGCTTAAAAATGTGAAAATTAATAAATGGTTAAATGATTAAAATTGATGATGATTAATTACTTTAAGATAATTTTCAATGTTAAGATTTTGGAATTCTCTCGGAATGACTTGTCTTTTGACTCTGATTGATGCCGCATGGGAATAGGTGAAGGAAACGGCGATGAGGACGGAGACGAGGAGGAGAACGGGCTTCATCTTCAATCAACGAGATACTGAGGACTGTGAGTTGGTGAGAAGCTGATGGGAAGAGAAATTGGCGAAGTTTGATCTGAAGTGGACGGACGAGTGATTGGGAAATTAAGGTCTTGGTTAGGAGCAGAGATTCAATTTATTGCCCACCGTTCGTTTGCAACAACTGATGAACTTGGACCCTGGCTCTCGCACTTTTATTTCATCGGGTTGAATGGGAGATTGGGATCTCCAGTCGTTTGTTCGCCTCCTCTTTTTTAACCCTTCAGGTAGATCCCAAGCAAGATTCCAACCATGGGATATCTATTTGCTTACATATTATCTATGATGTGTATGAGGCTATAAGGGGAATAGCAAACCCTCGATGCGTCATCTCTTTACGTTGTGCAAAAACTGGCCATCTAATTGACCCATCCAGAGCCTTCACTTTCCCACACGCCACCAGCCTCTGTGAAAAAAGTATCATCGGCTTACCTCCACCGTCACTCCATTCCCTCGCAATTTACATTCAATTGTCTTTCCCCCTTTGCTCAATTGCTTATGAATGAGGGAGGAAAATGGCCATTGTATTTTTATAACTGCGGTTGGAAACAATGTTGAACCTATTGTGAATTGAATGGACAAATCATTAGTTCAAGGAAGCTCAAAAGCCAATTATCCAATTATTGGGTTTAATTTAAGAAGGATTTCACTTTTAGGAACTGACGATTGGTTTGTTATATCGATACTTACCGCTCATTTCACATTTCCTTTCTCATTTACAATTATAATGCCAATACATAATAAATACAAGAAGTTTTATAACAACCATCACTTATCCGCACTTGTTAGAATGGTCATGAGCTCTTTTTTACAGTGGTTTGTTTGGATTCTCCATTTCATTGTCGACCCGGAATAAACAAAATTTTGTGGATCTTTAAATTGAAAGAATATTCCATTGTTTGTTTATTTAACTTTAATATACCAAAAAATAGATTCATAATTGAGCTTATCCAGGCCATAATGAATTGAATTACCTTCATGATTAATTTCTTTGATCTTATATTTATTATATCAATAATACGCTATCAATCTTATTTCTTATATCATATAATGAATCATCGAAAGTGGAACTCACATGTGGAAGTATTGTGATTGTGACCAAACATTGTGCACATTCACTTGATGAGTTAATTAGAGTCAATTTGATTAAACATCTAAACAAGCTTTAAATGCGTAAGCAACTAAATACCCAAAGTCTTCAAAAGACAGGTTGTGAATCATCAAGCAATATTTGGCAAACCTTCTAGAAAGGGTTTTCTTTAATCGGACAAACATCGAATGTGTAAACACAATACAAAAAGACGTCATTCGCGAGATGCAATTTAAAAAGATTCATTTTAATTAATGGAACAATATTTCGCAGAACTATCAAAAATGATCTTAAATGTTTATTATAAAAATGCTTTTATTCAAAGGTAAACAGGTCGAGTCGTTAAAATTCGCTATATAATGCATACTTTAATGAATGTAGATGTTGTTTTAAGGGGCGTGTAAATGTTCATTTAACACGAACATCGATTATGTATATTATTAGTAATAATTTTATAGATTTGTAACTAGTTTGAATAAGTTAAAAAAAATCTTTATTGCAAATCATTAAAAATCGAAAGCAATTAGTATGTACCTATTAGAATTGATTTTTAGCGTTATACTCCAATCTCCCATTTACACACACACACACCTATTAAATTATTATTTACTCATAATTTGTTTGTACTTGTAATGTGCATTATTTTAATTGGATAAATAAACATTTTTAAGTAATCAACGTGCATAATTAAATTGATGATAGGTTAATTGTATTTGTAATATGTTGCATACACATCAGTTTACTGAGAATTTTGATAAAGAGAAAAACAAAATCCACAAACTACACTAAATACCAATTATTCCATTTGAAGATTTGAACCTTTTAAATTAACTTTCAATGTCATAAATAGTCATTTGCAAATCGGGTCAATCGGATCAAAATTCATTTTTAAATTAGTTCTTTGAAGGAAGGAAAATTAATCATCCCTTATAATTCTTGCAATAATAATTTTTATTTTTGAGAAATCTTAAATTAACGATTTTGTTAAGTGCATACTATAAGTACTTCCTTATATTGCAATTATAACAATACTAATATAGTGCACATGAATAAATATAATAATTGACTTGTATATAAATATTTATATAGACATGCGTTTAAGAACTTTATGTTATAGGTATACGGGTTTTGTTCAAACGCGGACAGTAAATGCTAATTGACGTCTTTATACAATATTTGAACTCTGGTCATAAAGATAGTAAAGCAAGTATAGAACTTTTTAACTTATATGTAAGGTGATGTGCAATTCTCATTGTAACGTCGCATTAGAATTAAAGAGAACACATTTAATAATCTCAGGTTAATGCGACATGGCGAATTTAAAGTTGGACTTTCCAACAAGAATTACTTAGAATTCAGAATAATTTGGAATAACAAGATGAAAGTTGAAATGAGCCAATAAGGCAATAACATGCTGATTTTCTCATAATTAGTCAAACGAGAATTCACTCTTAAACATTCTCCTCCATTTCTATAATAATCATTAGTTGAGATATGCCTTTAAGTTGAAAGAAACATTGAGAGAATTGTGGTTCGTTTTGCTCTGAAATGAAGCAATTCTCCCAAGAATCTCAGGTGAGTCAGGAAAAATTCCAAGTTCAAGGTTCTCTGTAAGAACGAAGATTTATTATTTTGATATTACATACAATGTTTTTGTGTATTTACCTAATACTCACCAATACGATTAGGTACAATAACAAACTTAAATTCGTTTAGTCATCCTCGAAAAAGCTTATTTCTCTCTTCAATTCATCCTAATAAACAATAATTTTTAACTAATATTATCATTCTCATCATATAATTTCATTACTCATTTTAATTGAAGATCCAAATTAATCTTAATCTGCTTCGTTTTAAATAGTTATAGTTGGTAATTTTAAAGTCAAACTTCAAGATATCTACTCGTTTTATGCATGTTAATTATTATATTACATAAAAATGCATTTAAATTACAGATATTACATAAAATGCATTTAAATTACAAATATTACATAAAAATGCATTTTATGCGAAATTACGAAATTAACCCATGCACATATTTTACATAACTCAATTAAAAGTTTATAAAAATATCGAAAAAATTAAAATAGGAAGAAGTTAAAAGCATCTTTTTTGATCAGAGAAAGAAAGCACTTAAGTTTATTTAACTAACAATTTAATTGTCATTAAACGGTTTATCCAACGGTACCAGACTAGTTGATGCCTCGAGAGAAATTGTAATCTGAAAACGCGAAAGTCATGAGTTGCATTCCTTTCTCATTTCTCTCTCTTTGCGTGGTTCTTCCTTCTCTCTCCGTCATCCCGGATTTCTCAGATTTAAAGATTTGGAACCTCATCGACACAATTGATAATTAACCGAGTATTGGAATTAAATATCTCTTACAATCATGGACGATTTAGCTTGTCCACGTTGTAAAACGACGAAGTATCGGAATCCGGCACTAAAATTGATGGTCAATGTGTGCGGTCATGCTCTATGTGACAGCTGTGTTGAGCTACTATTTCTAAAAGGTATTTGATAATTTTTGACGATATTTTAACTTTGCTTTAATGGACTTGAAGGTACACTTAATTTACATTTTATTTTCGAATGCTTTAGGATCGGGAGTGTGCCCCGAATGCGGACATGCATTGAGAAGATCCGGATTTCGGGTTCAGTTATTTGAAGATCCTTCAGTCGAAAAAGAGGTTGAAATTAGGAAACGAGTATTAAAAGATTACACTAAAAGAGAGTCAGACTTCTCTTCGTTGAGAGAGTACAACGATTATTTAGAAGAGGTATAATTCGATTCATTACATAATTATTTTACCCTTGTTTATCGGTTAAATAACTTAACATTAATTTAAGATTTAAGAAATTTAAGATAATTTTAATGATTTAATAGGATATTTTTATTTACTTATTTTCTCTCTAAATCGCACTTGCAAAATTTCATTTTTAAAGGTCGAAACGATCATCTTCAATCTCGTCAATAATATCGACATCATCGAAACAAACCGTCAAATTGAGCAATATAAGAAGGTGAACCGGGATCAAATCAATAAATCAAAGATCCACTTAAACCCCGACCTCCTAGAGCTTGAAGAAATTCTCGAACAAGAGAGATTCCTCGAAGAACAACGGCGCTACGAAAATGTTAAATTGGAGAAAGAGGAAAAGCTTAGGAAAATCAAAACGAGAGAAGCCCTCATTGACGACCTCATGTTTTCCGAAATGGATGCTCATTCAATTGTCAATGCACATAAAACTTCAGAAGCGGCTGCCCTGGCCGACCAACAACTACTAAAAGAACGCGACACCAAAGAGATTCTTGCCAATAGAACCAATCTGATCAATGCAGCCGAACAAGCCCAACTCCCTTCTCTAAACGGTCGTCAAAATCAATTTTCTTCTGGGATTCGAATTGGCGGAGCTCCGTCAGCTATAGGGGTTTTAGCACCACCGAAAGTTGATGAAGCTCCACTTTACGAATACGAAGGACCTATTGTGTTTGAACCCAATGGCCCAGCATTGCCAACTGCTGAAGAAATCATCCAAATGGGTTATCTGGATAATATCCGAGGAGCTTCGGTGTCACAGAAAGCTGGTGGACATCGTTCAGTTAACCCTTGCAGAAGAGCCATCCAAGATGCTTTTCTCGATCTCTGTCTTTATCCGTCAAGTATTGGAAGGAATATTCGACCAAATGAGGAAATGGACTGTTCGTAATCTTCTTTACGTGATAAATAAGTGATAATTTAATATACCTAAATTAAAATAAAGATGCAATTACATATTTTATATCTTCATGAATGTGAAAAATGTCGATAATAATTAAGATCTTTATGATTTAAAATCACATATCTAAATATGGTTTAATTTTATTTTAAAAATTTCATAACATTCGTGTGCCCCCAATAAATAAATTACTCTTTCGGATAATTTAATAAAAAATGTATTTAGTAAAATTAACTGTAAGAATAAGTGTCCAATTCTTTCATATTACACACATACAGATACATAGTAGTAGTCGTACATGGAACATGAATAGAAGCAGATTAATTCACGGTACATAGATTTGTCCTCATGGTTCTTCATTGTAGGGCTTGTAATGAATATAGGAATGGGAGTGGGGGACGGACGTTGGCATTGCGTGGCTTGCGGGAGGCTGGGCCAGCAGCGGGCTTGACATACTCTGGACTGGAAGCGTTGTCGGCTGCGGTTGAGAATGAGGGAGTGGCCCGAGTGCCTTGATCGCATTCCGTTCCCGTTCACGACTAGCCATACTCGAGAGAAGAGGAAAGTAGAGTTTCTTAAACGACGTCGAATTGGTAACTCGCAGATCATTGTCCACTGGGTGACCGTAGTAATTCCCCTCTGGCCTCCAATCCAACCCAGAGCCCAAAACCGGCGGAGCATAAGGATTCTGATGATTCGGAGTTTGTTGAGGATAGTATAAATTCCCAGGAGGGTGCGGAGGATTCCCGGAAGTTGTAGGACAACTAGAGGACATTCCAGACCCGTCCTTGTAATTCACATTGTTGAGTTTGGTCGACGAGGAAACGCCGGTCCGAGACGTGGAGTGATCTAGAACGGATGCGAGAACCGCCATTTCGTTTATCGAGTTGATCTCAGCATTGTCGAAAGGATTGGCCGTGTCGGGCTCAAAATCGGAATAGTCAAATTTACCGTGACCGTGAGAAGGTCCTAAAATATTGTGGCCGAAATGATTAGGGGATCTATGGAGTGACTGGGCAGGACTGTGATGTGAAGGGAGTGAGGAACTACCAGCGGGTGAACATCGCTGTTGATACATTATTTTGTCATTATTTTCTGCTTGCGATTCTATTGACTGTTGATACCGAACTTCCTCAGCTTCTTTTTCTTCCAATAGAACTCTTTCCATTTCCAATCTCCGACGTTCCAATTCGGCTGCTTCAACTTTTTCAACTTCGCTTTGAGCTTCAGCTAATTCTTTCAGTCGTTGCTCTTCTGCTACTTTCTTTTCCAATTCCTTCTGTTTCCGTACTGCGGATTTCTCTGCTTCTTCTTTTTGACTGATTTCCCATTTCTTAAAGTCTTCAAGAACTTTGCGTTCATGTGTGAAGTCATACTGAAAAATAAATTATTACTTTATTATTGAATTTTAATTCAAAATGTTCAACAGATATAATTAGGGGTATTTCCTTAAAAGCTAATTGAAGGGCAGAATCGTAAAACCTCTTGAGATTGAGTTTTTTTCAGTTTTTCTCGGTTTCCGCCGAAACTCCAAAAATACAATAAAATTTAATGATAATAACTCACTTGCTATGGTGCATTATTCAATTTAAATTTTGCTCTATATAATTTTTATACTAAAGTTCTCTAAAATCCCTTAAATTAAAAAGTTTACCATATAAACAATGTTATATAATTTCCAATTTTAAATAAATATTGAAAATGGAAGATAAAGTTACACTAAATTATATATATATTTGTAAAAAGAAACGGTCAAATCCTCAAAACTTGAAAGAATATAAAATAGTATTGGTATAAACAGAGTGGGTCGGGCAATGGAACTCCGTAATTCTAATGAATTACAGAAATAAAGTGCTCACCGTTAATGATTTAATAATTTCGGCTAATAATTTACTACTAAACAACTCAATATACGATAAAAGATAACCCATCGACTAACCTTACATTTATTTAAAGGTTTTAATCATCGATCATACAGTACTAAAGTTATAATTCATTGAAAATAGGCAGCTCAATCTCATCTACCCTGAATATAGTATAAATATCCCTTGATTTGATTAAAAATTTAATAATTCTTTTATAATCCACTATTTTTTATTTGGAACCTTTGCGGTATTTTTTGGAGTTTCGGCGGAAACCGAGAAAAACTGAAAAAAATTCAATCTCGAGGCGTTTTACGATTCTGACCTTCATTATTAATTGGCTTACATCCTCTTCAAGAGCGTCAATTGGAATATGGATATCGATTTCTTTAAATATTGGCCGTGGAATTGGGGTGAACTTTTTATTTAGCTTTAAAGGAACGTCGTCCAAATAACCTCGGTCGGACATTGAAGAAGGTACTCCTAAAAATTAACAATATATTTTTAAAATTTTGATACCAAACATGATGGCAGAATTTTCTTATAACAATAAGCATTGTAAACGATTGGATTCCTAGTTATTGAAAAGGACAAGTTAAAAAATATTCATTATTCACCTTTGTTTTATCTCTGTAGGGATGATGACGATGTAATTGAATGGTATATAAGAAAATGTGTGTAAAAGTCCAAGGTGAAGATATTTAATCTAAGACGAACAATTCAAGGTTGAGGGCCAGTTGGAATTGAGCTCAAGAGAATTTAAAATAATGGTTCATAAAGGTGAACAACATTTGACATGTCTGTATAAAAAAATTAAAGGCTCTTGCCCTCAAAAGTACAAAATTTAGCACTAAAAAATAAAATATCACAACAACGAAGGAAGTCTTCTTGGGAGAATCCAAGTTTTCCTAATTGAAAATATTGAAAATGGCCCTATTTAATGACTTTTGAATTAATCTTTTTGTAACTAACTACCTAAATCAATGATGTTGTTCTTCCTCAGCTGATTTAATATTCCATTAACGGATTTAAACGAATGGCGAGGTGATGACACACAGAGTAGAATGCAAGGCTAACTAACCATCTCTTTCCATGTTAAATGTTATGGAATAGTTGTAATAGAAGAGTTAGCTAAATAACAATAATAATAATTTTCACTGTGACTGTGCGTGAAATCTGTGAAAAGGAGATGAAGGAAATTGGAGAGAGTGGCGGAGCCTATTGAAACCAAATGTACCAAAATACTGAACGGATTCAAATCAGCCCGGTTGGGTTATCACATGAGGTTATGAAACTCCGTAAGCCACGCCCTTTGGACTCCAAGCCTTTACTTCATTCTTTTCCTCACCGCCACTGATTTTTTCAAAATTGAATTATAAGGTTAATTGTGTTTAAATTAATTGCTCGATTCTTATTCTTGATAATTTAAAGCCTATTTAAAGTGCTCAAGAGGGAATTAAATTCATGTAAGTAAAATATACACTGGAATATACGCAATAAATTCAATTAACGATTTATAAATATTTAATATCAATTATCGATAAACTCTCTAAACTTAATTATTTAATAAGATTAAAAATAAATATAAATTAACTTTTCTTTTTTAGAAAATGGCTCTTCCACCCAACTATAACCGGCATATATCGAGTCCTTCTGGCCGTAAGTTTACCTTCAATTAAGCACCGGTTTACTCAAATGTCAAAAAAGATTACATGTCAAATTATATCCATCATTATAGTTAACGCTTTTGCTTAAGTTTATAAACAGTTTAATGATGCTTGAAACCTTCAATCCTCCAACTTTCCATATCCTTTTATTTGTTATACCTTCATTTATTATTAACGTTTTTATTGACATATTTCCTCATGATTAATGACGCCAATAGTCAAAAGTACAATTTGCAAAACTTGTCAATTGCTAATATTTAAATTTAAACTCCATATATTATGCAATGTTAAAGTGAGAGTTGAATAATATGTATGTATAACGTTTCTTGTCTTCTCATGATAAGCATTTCTTTGTTTATCAAACATTAACTATGAAGAAAATGTTTTTAATCATTAAAAATATTTGATACAAATATATAAAATATTGTTAATTATAGGTATAATTCTAAATAAAAAGTAATTTATTATACACATTATAATCCGATAATCCGATTATCAAACTCGATCAAGCTGACCCGATCATTTGAAATCAATGACATCGTTTTGATTAATTCGAACTGTTTTAAAATCAGAATGTTAACCAACTGGTTCCAGTTGATTAATTTAAGTTAATTTGAGTAAATTAGTCATTTGAGCATGGTAGATTTTGACATTCACTGTTTAATTTATTATTTTTCTTAGTTTTTGAATTTTTATTAATTGTAGATGGAATGTCTTCTCATTCTAGTCTGCCGACCTTCAACATTCTCAAAGGTAAAATGTCCATCCCCGTTCTGTTTCCTTGTTTTGATTAATGATCAATTATTCTTTCAACCCTCACATTGAACCTTTTTTAATATCATTTACTGCATGCGTGCTTTTTTCGTCGCTCATTCTCTGATAAATAAACAGCGTCTGTATACTTTGTATTAAATTTATACGATAAATCAAAAGTTGTTAATAAACCAATGCACCAATGAGGAAAATTCATCAAGAGATAAATATTTTATTTTTGTTTTGATGAAAAGAACGTCTGAGAGCTTCAGCTAGCGGAGGGATGATGGGAATGAAGGACAACATTGTGAACCCGTTTATTCAGACGTCTCATAGCCACCCGGCCTTTAGCCCTCAAAAACTCGGATCTAAAGGATTTGCCGTAAGCTCAAGAAATATTCACTTTCCCTTTCAACTCTAAAATGATTGTATTTTTATAAATAGGATGGCCGAATTCCGAAAGCTCCGAAAGCTCCTGAGAAGCCTTTAATGCCCTACATGAGATATAGCAGAAAAGTTTGGGATCAGGTCAAAGCCGAAAATCCGGATCTGAAGTTATGGGAAATTGGGAAAATTATTGGACGGATGTGGAGAGATCTACCTGAGCCTGAAAAACAGGAATACATTGCGGAATATGAAAGTGAAAAGGTAATTTTTAAAACTTTTTATGATATTCTACTTGAATTTTTCAAAAATCTGGAACTATGATATAATCTGAATCAATCAAAAACTTGACGAATTAGAATTTTTGAACGACATTTAAATGGATAAAATTGTAGGATAAAGTTTAGTTTTAAAATAAATGAAAGTTAATTTTTTAGATTTTAAATTTAATGGCTAATAAATAGGTGGATTATAATGACTCTTTGAAAAGTTATTACAACTCGTCCGGCTACCAATCTTGGATTTCAGCCAAAACAAAAGGTTTTTTTAATAGTCGATGTAAAGTACTCCGAAAACTGCAATTTTTTATTTTCAAATTATTAAGCATGTTGATGAAATGAAAACTTTTATTTTGGCTGAAATATTTAATTAAGATTTATAAGATCTCTTGCTCTCATATTAAGTTTTAAATTAAAAGGCAAAAGTTGGGTAAAAGTATTTTTGTAACAGTTGATTATTCTTTTCATTATTTTCTCTTACTAGAGTGAATATGAACGTGCCTTGAAAACATTTCACAATTCACCACAATATCAATCTTACATTGCTGCTAAAACTAGAGGTATGTTTTCATTGCTTAATTTCTTTTGTAATATAGAATATATTTTCTTCAAAAAATGGCTTTTTCAATTGCTTGCTTGAACGAAAGAAAGGGTCCATCGTTTTATTATAAAATTATATATAAAATTAATTTAGCTCAACAAGATCTCAGTGAAAGAGACAACGAATCGAGCCGGAATTCAAAAGGAGTATCTGCAGCCGAAAGGCGAATTGAAATTCAACCTGCTGAAGACGAAGATGGTACTTAAATATTCTACAATTTATCTATGATTTTTTATATAAACTAATATTTTATAAAATTAAATATTAATTGTTATGATTTTCTGCTTGTTTTTAGATATCGATGATGGATTTTCTGAGAAACATCGAGCACACGCGAGATATTTAAGAAACCACCGACTCATCAATGAAATCTTCTCAGATTCGATGGTGCCGGATATCAGATCGGTGGTCACAACAGCTAGAATGAGTGTATTGAAACGCCAAGTTCAATCTTTGACAATGCACCAGGTAATTTATTTTTATTTTATTTTAAAAAAGCTATTTTAACTAATGATTTTTTAGATACTTCATCCATGTTTGTCTGTATCTGTATCTATCTAACCAAAGTATAACGTCCGAATTTTTTGATTTTCCTAGAAAAAATTAGAAACAGAATTACAACAGATTGAAGAAAAGTTCGAAGCAAAGAAGAGAAAATTTATGGAGTCGAGTGACACATTCAATGAAGAGTTAAAGAAACATTGCAAGAGAGCCGTCGAAGACGAAACCTTCCAAAAGTTCATTGAGAAACAAATGGAAATTCTAAGAAAGGAGTTTGAAGAAAAAGCGAAACAACAAGCTGCTCAACCTCCTCCTCCACCCTTTCCCCAAATTAACCCTGAAGCTCCGAGGTCTGAAGGGCCACTCGAACGCCCTGAAGAATCCAAGAAAGAACCAGAAATTGAAGGACCGGGAAAATCAGAAGCAGTTGAACAGAGCGAAACTGATAGATTGGCCCTGGCGGACAGTTCTTCCTCAGCAATTGCATCATTGGATGATCAGCCGGCAAAACCCCAGGCTTCTATTGAACTTCCTCATGTTGAGGCAATGGAAATTGAAGCTCCTATGCCGATAGTTGAAAGAGTTGAACCGGACGCAATGGAAATTCAAGAATCTGAAGAACCGTCTTTAATCAAGGAAACTACGTTTCAGCTTGAGAGTGAAGTTCAACAGGAATTGGTTCCACCTTCAGAGGTCTTGTTACAACAAAGTGAAGCTCCATCAGAACAAGCCTTCCAAGAACAAACATTCAACCCAGAAATGCCAATTGAACTTCATGAGAACCCAGAAAGTTCCAATCTCATTTCTCAAATTGAAATTCCATTGGTGGCCCATGAAACTCATGAGCATGAAGGGGGATTAATTCCAACAGAATCTCAAGGTCCAATTCTTATGGAAGAACAATTTGTTCCTCCACATGAACCAACTTCTGAAGAATTGCAAATTCCAACTGAACCAGTGCCTGAAGAAAAGCTTGAATCTGTTTCTGAAATATTGAGTGAAGTGATTGCTCCTGAACCAGAAATTTCCGAACCGCCTCCTTCAGAATTGGTAGAAGAAAGCTTACTTCCTGAACCTACAATTGAAGTTCCTGAACAAAGGGATGAAGAAGTGTTGACGAGTCAGGTGGAGATTCCAACCGAGCAAAATGAAGAACCGATGGAAGTTGATAGTGTCGATGTTGGTCAAAGTGTACCAGAAGAAATGACTCCGATGGTTGAAACCAAAGATCAGTGTGAAACTCAACAAATTCCTGTGGAATCAGCAGCTGTGGAGACTGAAGAAGTTAAAGTTGAAGAACCACCTAAGGAGATTGAAGCGGTTGTGGAAACTTCTGAGCCACCAGCACCTGAAGAACCAATTGAGAAATTGGAGAGTGAGGCAGAATGTGAGACTCAGATCATTCAACCAGTTGAAGAGCCGGTGCCCATTCTTGAGGAAGCAAAGGATACTTCAGTTGTAGAAGAAAGCACTGAAATTCCAGTTGAGCAAACGACAACAGAAGAAGCGATAAGCGAAGTGCCGGTTGTCGAAGAACCCGCTGAGGTCCCTGTGGCTGAGACTGAACCTGTTGTAGCTGCAGAAGCTCCAGAAGAAAAATAAATTTTGATACTACCTGTTTAACTGTAAATTCAGGAAAGATGGATGATTTCAAGCTAAAGAAACTATACTCAAGGAATATCTAACTTTAAGTAGGTAATTACAAATGAATATTTGTATTAATTTTTAATTATGTAAAGAATAAGACTAATACATATTTTATTTATAAAACATTTATTTTAAAATGTGACGAAATGAGTGAGTTAGGTGGAAGGTAATTAAGAAAATGAACTTTTCTGTAACTTTGTTAAGCTACTCATATTGATACTGGTATTTAATTATAAATTAGCATGTATATTATTTATTATTATTCTAATTGTAAGTTTTTATCGTTTTTAGACATTACTCATAATTTTAAGTAGCATTAATTGGGATTGTTCTTTGTTCAACATATCTCTTTTTGCAACTGACCTAGCTTCAACCATTGTGAATTTTTTGTAAAAAAATATTGCCTTAAATATTTTTAATTTTACTTACTGAATGTTAATTTGTACTTTGATCAATAGTGACATTTAATTTAAAATCACAATAAATTATATAAATTCCACAATTCGTATGATAATTTGTATATAAATCACTTTATTCAATAGTTCATGGCTTGTGCCGAAGGTACAAAGATGTAAATTGATATCATTTTAAAATTAGGATTATTTAATAGATCACCATTTGATAAATCATGTCGAGAAAAAGGTTCATTCTAAATATTCTCGCGAACCTCTGTGTTGTCTTGCTCCTTTCTTCTTTAATGTGTTTCTCGCACTTTTCTCAGCTTCTTTATCTAAGACATGATTATAAACTTTAATCCATAATTTATAAATGATTTAGTATTGATTTTATTCGTATTTTAACTTCTTTTTACTTCTTCTGTAAGCTGTAAGTTGATAAGGCCTTGCATAACTCTGATATTCGCTATCTTCCACATCCGAGTCTGAATTGGGATCATGTTCATAGTAGGACGTTGAGGTAGCTCGGAATGCTCGAGGCGGCTCAGGAAGAGGCTGAGGGTTGATGCCGTAATTCTTCTGGTTGGAAATATGTGAGACACCTAAAATTAAAATTGACTTTTATAGTAGACGCAATATGTGAGTAGTTGTAATCTGGAGGGCCATTGAAGTATTTCAATTTCCAAGGATGTACCCAAGTCGATTCCCTCTGGAGGTGAAGAGTTATTGGATTTCCTCCAGCTTTTCTTGTAGTATGCCGGCATCGTTGGAGCATCATAATTTTCCCTTTGCCCGAAAGTTTGGAACCGAACTGTCGAGTCCCGGATGGCCATTGGAATCGGTTTAGTTGAATTCAAAGTTGCATATATCGACATGTTCCCATTGCCTCCAACTCCTCCGCATTCTTTATGCAAAAGTAGATTGTATCATATTTATGTAGTAAGAAGTTATAATTTTAATAAAATAAAGTTGTACACTCTCCTGCCATACTAAACTTCCGACTTGTAAAATGGAATTTTATAAAGAACTTAAGGGTTAATTTCGGAAATAATATACCAAATCATACCTTAATTTGTGACAATTAAGATGTGATACAGTTTACTCAAAATGTCCCTCTTTGTTCTTGACGCGAGCATTGAATAGAGGTAGTCAATCTTTGATAGATTTCCATATCTCTTCAATGGGAGATTCATCCAATTTTTTCTTCCAAGATTTCTTGAAGTCATCCTCTTTAATGAGGTCATGAACATACTCCTTTCTTGTGTTTATCCCAATGGTGAAAAATACAATTACTTCGATAGGTTCAAAAAATCCGAATATTTCAAAATCCCTTTATTCCACTTTGTGAACGGCCAGATTTATTGCACTCTTATGTTTTAAGTACACCATTTCTCAACCACTTGTATTTTAATCATGATATTTGGAAGTTTTAATTGTGATCATATGTGGATTAAAGATATAAGGTACCAAACCTACAAAATGACTGCTTCGGGGAAAATAAAATTATAGCAGGGAGGGTAAAGGGGAAGTCGGAAGTTGAGTGTGGCACAAGAGTGTACATAAAAGTAAAATACCTGCATATGTATATGTACGGCGTTTAATATTTTAATTTAATATTTTTAAAATTGGTAAATTGAAGTTATTTGATAGTTTAAATCTTTTGATAACGGTGAAAATAATAAATTTAAGTATTGGATCTTAAATTTAAAGTTTAAGCAATAGTTAGGTAACTACTTACCATTTTGGTTGTTTTCTATCTCAGAACTTAGCCATGTTTGTTGACTGCTGCTGTGCCCGAATTTCCATTCATCCTTTGATTCCGCGTGCCTAGATTAATCATAATTAAAAACTAAACCCAATGTCAGTACTTTCTATTTAATTTCTCTTAGGAGTCTTACATAAATCTAAACCTTTAGTAATGTTATAAATACAAGAATAAATAAATGCTGTGTGGGCATTATTAGAGGAAGATAAATGGGCCTATGATCTAATATAAGAATGTTCAATAATCTACCTTCTCTTAAGGATGATGAGAATACAAACAGCAATGGCACACGTGCAGATGACAGCCGAAACAATGGGGACAATAACATGGGGATCTGTAAGGAAGCTCCCGTTGCTTGACTTTTCATCTGTCCGTTCCATCACTTTCTCATAGTTGGCGAAGAACTCTGGAATAAATACCGAGTGTTTTTTAAGGACGTTACCAACGAGTAATGTTAAAGCATAGAAGATGGTGACTTTTCCCTATGCTTTAACATACTCGTTGGTAACGTCCTTAAAAAAACACTCGATACAAGATATAAAATAAGATAAATATAATACATAGTAAGGTATACACTACTATAGGCCAGTGATTTCTGAGCCACCATCAACTTTTAAAAGCAACATGTTGGAACATATGGAAACTCTAATAGTCAACGTAATGTATTTGGTAAAGTATGACCCTACTTAGAAAATGTTTTTAGGGCCATATAAATGTAAGGATTGAAGATGTTGAAAGCAATTACCAGGTATAGATTCAACATCATGGAATGTTTTGGTGACTGAGCCGGCGTCGTTTTCTACATTCACTTTAATGTCATATTTCTTCTTAGCCTCTGACTTAAACACAAACACTCGGGTTTGATTATCTTTCCTATAAATCCGCTGCCAGGATCCCGAGTCCTTTGGTTTGTATTCAATATGGAATTTGGTAATTGGACAGCCGCCGTCAGACCAACGGCTCAGATCTATTCGGATCAACGTCCCGTTCCCGTCCAGAGCTTCGGTTAATTTGGGAGCCTCGGGGGGCGCTCCATTAGTCTTTTTAGTCAATTCCTTGCTCATTTGACCGACCCCGACCGCGTTCACGGCTGCTATCTTAAACGTGTAAGAGTTCCCACAAAGCAGCTTTTCCATTGTCCAAGAAGTGAGTTTGGGTGAAAGGTTCTTTCTTTCCCACTCACCTCCGGTCCCATGTTGGGAGAGGAGAACAAAGCCTGGGGAATTTACATAAGTTATTCCATTGTAAAGCCCACTTATCAAAATGTGTATTTGTAGGCTTGATTGATGAACGCCTTCCTCTAATTCCCTTCCACATTGTGAGCAGGTGCGGGTATTTGTCATGCAGATTCAACTATCTAACAGTAAGTGGCAGGATGAATGTTTTAAACCTGTGACAGGAGGGTCGGCGAGAGGAGGCTCCCAGTGAACTTGGATACTCGAATGAGAAACGTAGCCCAAATAAATAGGAACTTCCGGGGGAGGACGGCTGATGATAATTTTATGATGAACTTCGTCTTGTCCAAGTGAATTTTCAACTTTGCAAGTATAATCACCTTCGTCGCTGTCCTAAAATCATAAAAATCAAGATTTCCTTAAAATCAGTTTAAATAACATTTTAATATGTATTTAACAGGTTGTAAATCACAGAAAATAGACTGATCTATTAAAAAGTATTCTAAAATTAATTTTAAAATAAAATTAACATTTTCTTATCTGTATTTTTCAACATTTTCAAGATTTAACAGTAAGATTTAGATAAAAATATTATTATAAACTTATTATTAAAAAGAACATTATGGGTTGGATTTAACGTTAAAGAAAAAGCAAACCTTGACACGTGTGATAAAAAGAGATCCATTCCTCATCACGTGAGGATTTTCCATTCGATGATTCTTCCTTATCCACGTAAACTTCGGAGGTGGGATTCCCGAATGCCGGCACGGGAGTATGACGGGCTGATCCAACAAGGGAGTCCTTATGACTGAAAACGAAGCCACTTTGGCTGGTACTAAAAGAGACCATTAAACTCGTTAGTAAATCGGTCCAATTAAGCCCAACTTTTATGACGGAGTTTCCTCTCCCTCATTTCTCTTCCCCATCGGTGTCAGGAATTGGGAGCTGAGCGGAGAGGATTATCAGTCTGATGGACGGGAAAGGGGAGTTAAAAGGATTATCATCATTCACACCTTTGGAAGTGATGGTCAAAGTTTGAGCATGGGAGGATTTTCCAGGTCCAGAGCTTGTGCTGGCCGTCACCCAGAACGAGTATCGTTGATTCTCCTTCAGCCGTTTGATCTCAAACGAGAATTGTTCTTCATCCCCAGAAGGATTAAGCGTTTTCTCCTTTACAGACTCGTTGTCTGACTTCCAGAATACGATGTACTTGGAAATGACCCCGTTCGGACTTCGTGGAGGGAGCCAACTCACAATGGCCGTCCCGATCCCACCAACCACCACTTTCACGTCTTCCGGCTCGTCTGGCACTAATTCACCCAAATTCACTTATTTACATTACCAAACTTTGGCCCTTGAATTAAGGGCCCTTTGGTGGAAGTTAAATACGGGTTAGATAAACTGCGGCAAAAAGTTTCAATTTCAGCTGGGAACCGGGCATTAAACCAAATCGGGGAATTAAAAGAACGGGGAATTAATTAAGGTGTAAATTGAGAAGGACAAAGAAGTTGATTAAAGAAGGGTTAAAAGAGAGCTATTTGGCTTTTTACCATCTTCCTCTGTGAGGCAATGGATTGGGTCGGAAAGAACTCCTTCTCCTCCCACAGTTATAGCCAAAGTTCTGACTGAGTAATTAGTGAAACTTTGTAGTCCGTGAAGCGTCGTTTCCCGGTTTGAAGTTTTCTTCACTTCGGGCTTTTCACCTTTTGAAGAGAAAGAAACTCATTAAGTCAGGTTGAGGGAAAGAACACGAAATAGGATTAATTGTCATCCCCAATGTTTTGAAGCGAAAATTTTATGAAATCCTTCATCTTTCAATTTTTCACTAAATTACATATAACTTGACTTTCATCTCATAAACTTAAAATTGAATTGTTTTAACTTTTCTCCCCATACAATATGGAAAATTTGTAATTTTAAAATAATGATGATTCGATGATAGTGTAAAATGTACAACTTTTTAATGATATAATTTGTTTATAACAAGGAATTTGGAATTTGATCAAGCTCAAAAAGTTTTAAATTGAAATCACAAGTTTTCTCGTCGTCCAAAATTAGATTTAATGAGGAAGCTGTTTTAATTGTTCATCTAATTACAAAAGTAATCCTCCCCTCTGCTACTTTCATTATCTTGAGAAAATTTTTGGAAAAAAAGCTATTAGAGGATGAAATTGCTATTAAAACGCGAGGAATGAAAAAGTATTAAAATAAAAGATTTCATTAATATTTTATCTTTGACCTAAAAACTTTCGCAAGTATAACTTTCTTCTAATTGTCATTTTCTTCCTCACGCAAGAAGATTAAGGAGAAAGGATTATGTAAGACGTGTCCATAAAGGGGAAGTGGAATGCAAAGAACACATGAGAATGAACTCACCGACTCGCTCTTCTGCGACAGGTTGATAGATGACTTTGTATCCCGTCAAACGACCGTTGGCAAACTCTGGAGCCGGGGACTCCCATTGAATCTGCAAACTTTTAGGAGAAAGCGCCGTGCATTCAATATGCCTCGGTGGAGCTTCAGGTGCTGCAAATAAAAAATCGTTTGATGGTTCAACCGTTCAACCTGTCAAAGTAAAAGTTGATTCCCCCAACAATTATTATAATGTATAGAAAATCTTATATGGTTTTAACAATATGCATTTACATAATACATATTTAATACATTATATTTAGCAATATTGTATTTATTTGTTGTATAGTAGTTATACATAATTTCTATTTAATAGGGATGTGGAGACAGTAAAGATTACATAGACGAGATTTAATGTGTAAATGGAAGCCTTAGTGGTGAAATTAATAGTGAGGAGGAAGTAATTAATAACACGTAGTTAATTACCGCCTTCGGGAGTGTGAACGGCAACAAAGGGAGAGTCAGGGCCCATGCCAGCACTGTTGTACGCCCGTACTGTTATTCGATATTGAGAGTTGGGCCGAAGCGACTTTACTTCCACGTGGTAATTCTCCTTCTCGTCAACGATAATTGGGTTCATATTATTGCTCCCATTCTCACCACTAGAACCGCTCTGGAGCTTGTAATAGATTCCGCTAGCCTGGATTGAGGCAAAGACGTGATAACCGACAATTGGACCATGTTGTAAGTAGGCCTCTGGCGGTTCCCATCTCACCAACACCGAATTTGGGCTCAGTGGGATGGTGGAAATATTTAGTGGAGGTCCGGATGGAGCTGAAATTGTAATTACAGAATGAGGAATTGAGCCCAATTTGCTCTTTTAATTAATCTCACTTTAACATATAAATCCTGACTTGTGCTTCTTCTATCACTTTCTAAATTGTTTTTCAAGCAATAAAGGCCAATTTTTATATAGAAGCATTAATGGAATTTCCAACTGTCCAATTATAATTTAGTGATTTTAATAATTAATTTTACATTAAATATGACTGGAATTTTCTAATAACTGTAAATATTTTTAATTTTTTCTTAATTCAATTTTTTGATATTGATTTTTTCCAAATATTCATATTAAATTAATCTCACTCATGGTAAGTCCTTGGTCAAGTAAACATGCTTTATTTAAGTTAGTATTAATAAATATTGCAATTAATGTCTGCTTAATGTTAATTAATGATTTTTTGATTAAAAGTTATTTTAGTGAAATTATTAATTAATTAACCTTCAGGAAGTGTGCTGACTGTATGAGGCTCTGCAGGGAGGCTCTGGCCAATTTCATTAGAAGCAAAGATTCTGATTTCATAAGTAGTGACTGGTTCCAATGGTTCTAGAACAACGTGGGTTGCGGGAGATTGAACCGTTGTATTCAATACTTCTTCCACTCCGCTCCAAGAAAGACTTGAGGATTTTTTATACTGAAGGATAAAATAGGTGACTGGGACAGATTTCGGGGTTTGAGGTCCCAAAGACCAACGTAGTCGAATAAATCTTGAGCCAGTTTCTTCGACGATAAAATCCTTAGGAGGCATTGGACGGGCTATAATGTCCCAAATATCACTAATTAGAAATATACATCTTCTCACCCAAGGCTTCTTCTATATATCCTATAAGCATTTGGAACTAAATTGCTAATAGCAATTTTCCCCGCCTCGGTGGTGAACACGAAAGAGAGGGAAAATAAGGGGATAAAAGAGGAAATTGACAATGAGGAAATAAATGGAGAAATCCCTCCATATGAGAAATCGGCCCAATCCAATTAGCTCCGCAGAGAAAATCGATTTTACATAATAAATAGGAAAAAAGTTCCCCAACTTTTCTCTGGCTCTAATTGAGGAAGACGGAGAAGGCGAGTAGTGAACAATTTATTGGTTGAAGATTAGATCTACCTTTGACTTCCAGACTTATCGTATCGTCTTCCCGTCCGAACTCATTAGATCCATGGCATGTGTAAAGGCCCGAGTCGGATCTCGCACTTTTCTCAATCTTGAGCTGAGCCGTGAGGAAGGTGGAGTTGGACTCAATAGACGTTTGTAATGAGATTCGTGGGAGAGTTTCCTCAATGAGGATTCCACTTCTTTTCCACAGGATTTGGATAGGAGGATCACCATGGACTTGACACTTCAAAAGGGCCGGGAGTCCTTCAGCCACAACGACGGATGTCATCGGAGCTGAAACTTTTGCCGGAGCTGCCCAACGAACCGTTTAATTTTAATGAATGGAACATTTACTTCATTCTCCTCCCAAATCCCTTTTCTCCTTTGCTAAATTCTCCTTCTTTACTAAATTAAATTTTTATCCCATTGTCCCTCACCATTTGTCCAAGAATGGGGGGAAATGGGTTAAAGGATAAAAGTTTCCTACTTAAAAGAGATTAAGTCCGAAGATGATATATTAAAATAGTTGAAGGAGAATTCTTAAGAGATTTGGAGAATAGGCAGGAAGGATGGAGAAGAGAAAAGAAGGGACAGAATTTAATTTCTTAACTGTTGACGTGAATTTGAATCGATTTCCAAATCCCTTTCCCGACTCCGTTCGTCACCTCGCACAAGTAAGACGAGGAATCGGCTGGTTTGAGGTCTCGAATTAAAAGACTTCCATCTTCAAGCATTTCGTATTTTCCATCCGTTTTGATTAATGACTTCATCACACCAGACTCTGAGAGAAAATGAGGGTTATTTAGATGAAGGAATCTTCGGTTCCAAATGGAAATTTAATGAATTTGAAATTTCACCTTTGAACCATTTAACAATTGGTTGGGGAAAGCCGGCGGCGAAGCAAGGGATTATGTGATCACTTCTCAAGACAATTTTTGCATTTTGAGGCTCGTGAATCCATTTGGGAGGAACTGTTGAGAGAAAATAGAAAGAAATAAAACTCGCTTGTTTCCCCTTCTGCGGTGTGATTACTCCAAACTTCAAGAGATGAAACCAACTAATTTCCCTCTCTAGAAAGAGGTAATAAACCCTTGTTATAAATAATTAATATTTACCGCGTCAATAAATCACTACGCCGTACGCTGCGTGAATATAAGAATATAGGGGCCTTCTAAATCTTCTTTTCTTAATTTACAAACTTGGGTTGTAATTTCTCTTCTTCATATTCGTACGAACGCATTAATCACATATTTTTTAATCATAAACTAAATTAAAATTTTAAATTCTTTCCTCTATATTAGTCTTCAAAATGGCTGGAGAATATTACATGATGTTATACTGAACTTAACGTAAGTATCATATTACTTCTTATGTACGAGTCTCGTATCATCCTATATTTTTATTATGTGAGTACAACTATCATTTTATTAATATTTTTTATATAAGGTAATCTTTTTGTTATACGTCCCAATTAATCCCAGGTAAAGAGATATCAGGAACTTTCACCATTAGTAAAGCATGTATCATATTATGTATATTTGTTACGAGATATGTATTATTAAATACAAGGAGGGGAAGACGAAATAAATGGGAATTTTATCCAAAATAGAACCATAAAATGGCAACAAGATATCGATATCATGTTGTTTACTTGAGTGATTTAGTTGCAAATTAGGGAATTGGGACCTTTTGGGAGTTATGGTTGAAAGAAGAAGCGAAAGTAGTAAATACCTTTCACGACGAGACTCGCGGAATAATTTGTCGTTGATGCAGGATTGGATGCAGAACATGTGTATGTTCCAGAATGCTCGTTCCTGAGTTCCTCGAAACTGAGATAGCTAAAGAATTTCACCCTCATTTCGGTTATGTTGAGAAATGCAGGGATCTCTTGAAAGTCCTTGAGCCAAACAATCTCAATTGGAAGATCTCCAGAGTTGACGTTGCACGTTAGAGAAGTTCGCGTCCCTTCAATGAGATTCTCATCAAATTTGAAGGGGGCGATTACAGGAGGACCTGAAATTCATTGTTTTCATTAATTCCATTATTAATCTCAATGGATTTTCTCTCGTGTGAATTTATTACTCTTTCATCATTATTTTTACTAAATTTTATTCCATAATTTTATTTATCCAAGACCAATTGTCTTTATAAATATTGTTATATGTTAATTTTTAATGCATACCTATACATAAAAAAATAAGACACAAAAGTGACATCGGTATTTTATCTATGAAATCATTATCACGAAATATTCACAATATTGAATTATTAAAAAATTTTGAAAGGAATAATTTGCAAAATTTTTGCAAATTAACACAGTGAGGTTGTTGGTTGGTATTTGCAATTATTTTAATAACTTCTTATGTATTTTAGTAATTTTGTGAGATTAATGAGAATTTGTAAGGAGGCTTACGCATAACATTAACGTCAAGAGATCCACTTGCAATTTCTCCTTTCCTATTTGAAACAACGCAAGTGTATTGTCCTTTGTCGCCCTCACTTTTGATCTTGTCAATCCTCAAAGTTCCATTAGCCAGAATAATATATCGAGACTGAGGGTCTTTGTCCTTTGGTTTCAATTCGCGAGAATTCTTTTGCCACACGACTCTATCAACGGGATAGCCGCCGTAGAAGCAAGGAATGAAAGTCGTCGTTCCGACCTCTAAGGTTAAGCTTCCCATTTCTTTGATGAACAACGGACCTGAATTTATCGGGAAGCCATAAGCATCTGACCAACCTTATGAGAAAGTTCAAAGGTTCGCTTTGATTCTCTCTTACCATAAACGTCCAATCTGGCCGAATGTGAGGCACTAGGGAGTAAATTGGAGGTGACAGCTTCGCATCGATAGAATCCGCTATCCTCCACAAAAACCTTAGAAATGTTGAGGTGACTTACAACCTCCATTGCGGACTGCCGGTAGCTCCCGACCGAGTACCGATCTGACTTTTGCCATAGCCGGCTTTGGAGTGGATCAAGGGGAGATGATTGAATCACCTCCTGGCTGTCAAAGAACCAGGATATCTTTGGAATTGGATTCCCGGCTGCTGAGCACTTGAGTGAAACTCTCGGCCCCGGCTGGAGACTTTGAGATATGAATGTATGAATTAATTCGGGGCCGGAAGCTGGAAGACACAAAACAGGCACGCCATTAGCTCACATGATCAAAAGACCGGGTTCATCAAATGACATGAATATTTTAACAATTTGGTAACTTATTATGCATAAATATAGTAATTTGTTGAAAGTCTAAATAATTACAATATTACTTTAATTTGGATAGCGAAAATGTGTAATATTTAATCCTGTGATATTAAAATATTCACCAACCTTCAAAAACAATTTCACTGGATGCTTGAATATTAATATTTCCAATTTGGGCAAAGCACTGGTAGACGCCTTGGTCATCGATTACCGCTGTGAAGATTGTGAGTCTCTGGTGGGAGACCGTGACTCGGTTACTGCCAACGAGAACTTTCCCATTCTTGAACCACCTGGAAACGAGTTTGGGATTAAGGAAGGCTCGAGCCGGGTGATTTCTGAGAGATCCGAGGAAATGACATTCTACTCCAAAAATTAGTATTCAAGTCTTTCGTGTGGCTGGCGCTTGTAAACTCTTAAGAAAAAATTGCGGATAGTAAAACTCGGTTCTTTCCTTCACTGTTAGAAATAATAATAATATTATTATCTCCTCCTTGAGTCTATTTCTTGTAAAGACCAAGCAAATGCTTAAGTATCTTATTGTAAATATCCTAAGCTCTTTCGGGAACACTTGCGGCTTGAGAGCATATGGCCAACGAGGTTTGAATTTATTCAATTGAATGAATCTAGCCAATTTTTCCAAAGATATCTTTTATTTTATTCATCAATCCACAAATTTGTATATTTTTCCTTATGCTTTTTACGCAATTACTACCTCCACTATCATTTTCACTAATAAAAATTGGACAAGCATTAATTGTATAGTACATACTTTGTGAAAATCGATCTAACAATTAATACATACTTTACTTTATTTAATGAGATTTTAATAATTTAGTGTTCATCGTAAAGATTCATATTGATTAAAAATCACTTGACTTTAACATTAATCTTGAGTAATTAACAATTAATAAGTTTGGAAAACAAAATTTTGACTCTTACTTGAAAGAAACTTGTGATGAAGCAGGAAATATTTTACAGTTGAGGTCGATGGTTTGGCCATTCTTGATTATTTTTCGCTTGGGCTCCATCGTGATGAGCGGGTGCGGGGTGACGTGAATGGTGAGGTCGAGCGAAAAGCTGCCAAAACTATTACTCACTTCACACTTGTAAGACCCATTGTGTGAAGCATCGACAGAAGCGAAGCTCAGAAGCGGCCCTCTCATTTCAATTCCTCCCCCAGACTCCATCGGACTACTCAGCCCCATAGAGGTTTTCTTCCATCTAAATAAAAAACGATTAAGGTTTTTCCTAAACGCTCCTCAATTCCCTCCTTCAACCTCAACCTTTTTCTCTTTTGGCTCAATTGGTAATCGTTTTCCTGGAGGGAGTAAATACAATTTCTCTTTCTGCTTTAACTCTTTCTCCTCCCATGAAGGGCCCATATGGTGAGATAGACGGCTGTCATAAAAAGGAAGATTCCTTGGTGGTTTCAAGGGGAAGAGTAAGTAGACCTATTCTTTTCCCCATTTTCCCCAATGTTGTGGGAATGCAGGGAAGAGGGGAAAGATCATGATCCTTACGATCACGATTCGTCTCCTTTTCTCATCTTCCCTCCCTTCCCATTACACTTACCTAAAATTTGGCGGAGGATTTCCAACGGCCGGACAGAGTAAATCGACTGGGCTTCCAATCTCTGTCCGGGTGGTTTGCTCCCAATGCCCGACACTCTTTGGTGGAAGACCCCCCGCGACAGCTGAATAGAATAAAGAAACCAATCTTGGGAAAAGATCATTTACCCCTTTTACACATTCATCCTTTTATGGTGTTCAGCTAAAAGATGGGAACTTATCCACCTTTGAACCATATATTATTTAAATCAACTTTTCGCAGTCGAGTAAACAGATATCATCTTTAACCCTCCCTCGACACTTTCACCAATAATCCAATTTCGGATTTAAATTGGAAAATCGTGATATTTAGGAAAGTTTGTTCCTTTACAATTGAATAAGGGGGTAATGTCATGTAGGATGGAATCCACAGATGTGGGTGGTGAAGTTTAGTCATGCTTCATGTCAGAGTGACCCGAGGACACTTGGCAGACGGATTTGAGCGGAATTGATTGATTTGGAAGTTTAATATCGAATTACAGTTAATTGTCCAATGTGTGTGGACTTGGAATTTTCCTGGGGAAAGTTTGGAGTGCGGTCGTGTAAATTAATTTGCCCGTCGAACCATTCAATAAATTGGGCCTGAAAGACTGTTCTGGTTGATGATGATGTCGGCGACGATGATTTAAGCCGCAAGCTTTGAGAAATTGAAAAATAATCTCATGAAAGAGGAAAGTTGGTTGGATTGATAAAGAGAGATATGGATGAGGATAAAATGAGGGTTGGGCTCAAACAGACCTTAAGATCTTTCTCCGGTATATGGAGAATGATGGGCTTCTTCCTTCCCCTCATTTCCCATTACGATTCCATCGATTTCCTCCTTCCGAGCGAGGAACAACTTAATAAGGGAATCTGATTTTACTCTTCGAACCTCCAATTCTTAGATGTAATTTATAATATGGATTTATGCTCTGACTACTTTCACAATTTTCCCTGTCTTTTCCCAATAACAAGTTTCATATTTATGAAAAGACACACACGGGATCATCTATTTATATTTAGTTTCGGCCGGAAGATACAAGGTTATCTCCGTTTTCAGCATCCTAGTTTTGTTAAAGCTAAATCTTTTATGCTTGTCGGTGTCTCACCTTGTGTGGATTGAAGTATAGGAATTTTATATTTAGGTTAAACTTATCAGTTATTGGTCTCATCATTACCAAAATAACTGCATATAAGAGAGAAGCATTACATATTTTAAATGCCAGGAAGGTCTCATATTCTTTAGGAGTAAAATAGAACTCATCAAGCAAAGATATTCTCAGTCAGTTCAATCAAGCTTCTCTTCTTTTTCATTCTTTTGTCATTCTTTTCATCTTATCTGGACAGTATAGCAAAGAACCTCACTGAAAATACTGATAATATGGAATTCCAGCACCTTATAGTAATTTTTATTATTCTTATATTAAATAATTACAATATGTTTTTATTAATATGTTAGATATACTCTAGACTCTAGATAAACGTTACATAATATTGTATTTGTATATCTCTAAATTTATCCATACAGCTAACATAATATTATGGAGAAAGTATACGG
The DNA here is from genome assembly GCA_034687125.1 of Neelides folsomi. Taxonomy (NCBI): domain Eukaryota; kingdom Metazoa; phylum Arthropoda; class Collembola; order Neelipleona; family Neelidae; genus Neelides; species Neelides folsomi. Next base: position 704,692 of record JAQGBZ010000001.1, on the reverse strand, counting down.
AGTTATTTATATTTAGTAAATCGAGTAAAATGATATTAAAAAGTTGTGTAAACGACATGAAAGTGCTTTTAAAAGAGGTAAACAAATATTAGGAGGGAACAACGAAATCATTGAAGCAGTGGTTGGGAAAATGTTATATTGAGATTTGTTGTACCGCTAAGAACTTGAATTTGGGTTTGAAGAGATTGAAAGGAATTTCTATTGGTATTTATATGGAACGGCATGTTGGGAAAAGGTCTGTGGACAGGAGAAACATGTCACCAGAGTCAATTCCACTCAACTCTCATCTTCGATAAGGAGGGTCTGAGTGGATGGAGAAATTCCACCAACTTCTGAATGAAGATCTGATGTAAGTAAATATTCCCTCGAACTACAGATATAAAAGAAGAAGAATCATACAACTCTGTATATCTCTATATAAGTTAAGGAAGAGATGAGACGCCGGCCACCTTCAGTTCCACTTTCTCGAGTGAAAGGGAAGGAGCAGTTGAGTGAGGAATGGCTCTCTTCCCATGACATATGGGGTATATTTTTCTAATCTAACCTCCTCGACCCATCTCTGACCTTAGAAACTTGATTATAAACTTTTCCCCTCCTCGCCTCTTCTTTTTATTGCCATAAATTGTGGGGTTTGAAAAGGAAGAAGGTTTTGCCGATCTTCCGAGTTGGCCCTACTTTATTCATATCTCATCCGCTTGTAAGTGCTTTGCCGATGAGACTCGAGAGAGTTCAAAGTTCATCTCTACACACTGACAGGATGGTATAAGAGCAAAAACTTTCATTGGCTTGTTAAGAACTCTGATAAAATAGAATTGAAGCGGATTGTCATAATAGATTTAGATTTCCAGATTAGTGGATGAAAATGTGGTATATGAAGGGATATGAATATGATGGTAAAACGAGTTTTGTCAGCGGAATATAAATAAATAATTAATTGTTTTCTAATATTAGTATTACATTCTTACTTTCATTATTATTAGTTTATTTCGAATAAGTTCAACGAACCTCTAGCTTTTACTAGAAATGGTGAGCTCGATTGAGTCTTTTTGTTCAAAGTATTTTTAGCAATACACACGAAGAGTTGCTGGAACTTTGCAGAGAAAATTATTAAGGAACCAGTAGAAGTGATTTGATATCTGCAAATATAAACAAGTTTACAACATTTATACATAGCGCTTTTAAGCAGGTATGCTAAACCAAATGCAGGTAACTTTAAAAAAATATAACTTCTAATTATGTATTTTAGAAAAATTATAATATAAAATAATCGCTATATTTAATTAAAGTAGGAATTTGTTTAGCTGCCCTATTGGAAAACTTTTCAAAACAAAAATATCATGAACTTTAAGAAAGTAAAGAAATTCGACCCTCTTCATTCTTTTATTTTTTGATAGGGGAAACTAAAATCCACCGAGAGAACTTAGAGCTCGATGAATTTCAAAGTTAAATTGTTGAAATCGTCTTTATGAGGCTTCTGTGAGCACTCAGGAATCGAGTTTTTATCATGGAGGAATCTCCCAGCGGGCAGACGTGTCACATATTCCCAAGAACTAATGTACATTATCATCAAAAAATTACGAGTTGAATTCTTAGAGCTCCTTCCACTCCTAATGCTAATTTGAAAGGAATTCCTCAGCATTATTTTCTTCGATCCTCCCCATAAATATCCATTACTTTTTTAAATAATGCACTTAGCTTCTTGATAAATATTGAACCTATGTATTTTTACTTTATCTAACTTTAAATTATACGCAAGTTAATGCATTTGGGAGAATAATCAAATGAATATTTATAATCGCAACTCCTGAACTTTTGTTATTTTAACCCAAATAGACCATTCAAATTTAATTTTTAGGTATTTACTCATTAAAGCAAATATTAGCGGAATAAAATAGTTCCTCCTTGCCTGGTTCCATCAGATTGTATTTCACTTTCATAGCCGAATTGATCCACTGATTTCCATCCGGTGATCTGGATGAACTCCTTGTAGAGAATCGGGCTCACGCTGCAGTGGAGAACGATCGCATTATTCTCGATCGCGTCTCCATCATCCATTCCCATTATGTACACTTCATATGGATGGTCAACAACTAGGAAAGAGAATTAGATGTAAATGCCAATGGCATGAAGGAATATAATGGGCAAACACGTCCACTGTTGTTTGCTCATCTTCAGAAACTCACTTGCTCGGACGGAGAAGATTGGACTCAGCAGAGAGCCCACAGGATTTGTCACCAAACATTGATATTGGCCGTTGTGGATAGTCGGCGAATATTCTTCAAGCTTGAATGGGCCGAAATACAAAGACCCGTTCGCAAAACTTTCTCTGAAATCCAATTTTAAAATTTTATTAAAATTCACCACATTTTGGCAAAAAATCTCATTTACGAAACAGCGTTCATTTGCGGAAGATTAAAATTTCGAGATTAAGGCGACTCGAGAATATTTTACGCCAACTTTTCAATATATTGGAGGATGAGGTTCATTTTTCCCACTCAACTATCTCCCGGCTCAAACTCATCTCACAGAGTTCCCTGCTAATTGTATTAATTAATCTTGACTTCCAGGCTAATGAGATTTTCGGCTCAAAATGAGCATCCCCATTCTGACTTTAATGTGCAAATTAATCAATTTGAAATTATTTCTGCATAAGTCAGTGATCCGAGAGAATTCATTTCAACCATTTCAACAATATGCTCATTTTGTCTTTGGTATTTTGGTATTTCATGTAACATTCAGTATTATTTAATATAACTACAAATACCTTTACTAACATATTTATATTTCGATTATATTTTGTGCCTAATTACAAATAGTGTGTATAACTTCGTAAAAGTAGCTGTTAAAATTAATGTATAGTACATTGAATTCGTAATGGAATTAATCACTTATGTATTGTCCTAATACATAATAACAAAAGCTGAAACTTCAAACCGACACTGAAATGAAAGACATTTTGGTAATGAATTTCTCTACAGCTACAGCTTTACAGCTTACAATTCTGTATTTGTTACATTGTCAAATTGGGTGAGCCTTTAATACTTTTCATAAACATTTGTTTACAACCTTATCTGACAAAATATTTATAGTCTTGATCATTTACCAATGTATTGGTATTTACACGAATGAAAAGTGTGCATTCAAAAGTGAGATACTTAAGACTTGGGTTGTGAGCAGATTTCTAATGTTTGAAAAATGAGAAAACTTCTAAACTTCAACAAGGAAAGATTACATTTTTAGGATTCCACAATCAATACGTCACGTTTCTGGGGATCGAATAGAAAACTACAGTGTGCTTTCTACATACAGATGACATTCAGAATACAAATATATTTTTATTACATGTTTGTATATGTATAACATGTGTAAGATGATATAAGAATAAGTATTTATATCACTGCTAAGTACCTGTAGGTATGTACCTACTATACAATATTGTAAGTGTCTGCCATAGATGATGCATATTACTATAAATAGTAATAGCGCAATATATCTGTAGTAAATATTTACACGAATACTATATTGTGGGCTTTGTGGGAACATAAGTAATAAGATATGTACCTAAACCTTACTGGTACTACAATAGCATGTATTGTGAAATTCTACTCTTTTGTTCTTACTTCGTGCATTTACCTAAGTATTTATTTATACTATACATAGTATAAAGTACATTTTGAGTTACGCACATAAGTATGTAATATGAACCTTCTGTCAGGGTTAGAATACAGACATTCTTGTCGACATTGACATGCAAAAATTTCTACTTTCTTTTTGGGGTAAGTGTTTTCTACTTTTAAGAAAGAGTTTAAGAATTTCATGTGGAGGAGAAACACGTGTAATAAATGTTGAGTAAGAGGAAATATGAGCCTTCATAAAAATGCATCGCATAAGTATGGAGTCTATGGAGTGTATGTATCTTATGTTTTTCATAGGCTGTATCAGTGCAATATTACCTATATTAGTATTACTACTATAGGTATAGATAGTAGAGTAGAGTAGGTTCGAGATATGGAAGTTTTCAGCAGTGTATTCATAATACACAAATCTTTCCAGGTTTACCATAAGACATACCATTCATATTTTTAAAATGTTGTTTTATATATACTATGTATGATATGTTTTAGGTTTAGCCTAACTATAAGTTAAATAACTGTATATACATAGATATTGTATTACATAGATATAGAGTACAGAAAATGCAAGTTCTATAAGTATTAGGTAAGAGCTATGCTATTTCATTACTTTTCTAAAAATGAGCTTAAATCCACACGTATGGATTGAGTTATAAAGAAAGGGGACTAAAGGTGAATAAAGTTTATTGTTATGCCTCTTGACTTTCCTCTTTTGACTTCGCCTTTCCCTTTTCCCATCGTATTTTCCCGAATATGAGTAAAGGCTCTAAAGGGCTGAGGTGTGTGTGCGTGTGGTATTGTGAGGAGGGTCACAATTCAAACAAGTTCTTGACTTTCACATTAATGTAGCTCTTCTGAATACTAAAAGTAAGAGGAAAGTTGAGTCTCTCCTGTAAAAAAATCGGTGAAGATAAACCATCCTGTCCTTTCGTTCCTTTCCTCATTGTTCGCTTTCCTTTATTTCTTCCTTAGAACTTCCATTCCCATTTAAGGATTCCGAGTCTTGAGAGGCAGGGGAGGTTAAACTCATAAAATGAAATTCCAGTTGCAACAATAAATTACTTTTGCGCCAGCCGCGGGGGAAGAGGCGGAGATTTGTACGCTTGATAATGATGAGGGCCATAAAATAAAAGGAACAGTTTGACCTGCAAATTCGTCCTAAATGGGTTTCAATTGGCATAAACCCTCCTCTTTGTCCCTCCCAATTCATTTCTCCTTCGTGGAGGTTCCTTCACAGAGACACGGAAGTCGTCGGTGTGGGTAATGGTGTTGTTCCCAAATAGGAAAACAAAGGGGAGCAACTTGTATCTTTCCACTCGGAATTATTCTGTGTCGACATGAATGATTTATTCGCACGAGACGATGAATATCCGCAGACCAAATCTCCCTGAAAGGCCTTTAAAGGGTGCGAATGCGAGGAAGCTCGAGAACCTTTCTCCGCTCTTTATGTAAATTCTCATAACCCAGAAGGTTCGTGTTTAAGTGAGAAATTAAATGCAAAGTCACATATTTCATTTATCCTCAATTCATTTTGGAGTTTGATCCTCACTCCGTTTCACCCCAATGGATCTCTCCACTCCGCCTCTTTCTCAATGGAGAATATAAACAAATAAATCAAAGAGGAGCTTCAAATATAATATATTTCCTCCATTCTCATTCTCATACATGCTCAGATAAATTAATCTTATTCTCGAGATTCAAATCAAATGCCCTTCCTTCCTAATGGATGAAGAGGAACAATCAAGGAATAATTTAAGAAAAGAATGGGCCCAAAATTGCCCATTCAATCTCTTCGTCAGCGAGAAGCCTCAAGAGCCGTTTGATTGTTGAGTGAATTTAAATATCAATTGGAAAGGGGAGTCTTGACTCAGCTTTTTCTTCAAGAGACGATCGAGATCTCAAGAGCAAACTTTAAATGTCTCTCCAACCAAGTGAGTATAACTCAATGTGTATATACTCAATCTTGAGCTGGGCCGAGTCCGTGAGGTCTAGTAATAGTCTAGTATTCTACTGGGACAATTTCAACTCACTTCCCTCCCGCCTTTGTTTTAATGAAAAAGAGCGAAATTGAATTGAGTCGTGAATGAAAATAAAGGAGGATTGAGTAAACGGTGGGGAGAGGAAGTGAGCTTAAACCACTGCAAACTTTTCTCGCCGGATTTCCACTGGGAGCGGCGAAGGCGTTGATGTCGAAGAAAAATATTTGAAATGAAGAGGATTGGGGAGAAGAATAGCTCCAGAATGATTTTTGATTTAAGCTTGAGAAAATTTTCTAATCTAATTTCCTTTTGTAGTTCAACTCTGCGGTTTCCCAAAGTCTCCCGTGCCAGAAAACTTCCTCTCTGGTGGAGATGGGGGCGGAAACGGAAATTGATCCCGAACTTTGACGAGATCTCAGGAGTAGGTCGGAGAAACTAATAGCCATTTTCCTCTCACTTCCCTTTCTCTCTCTAGAGAGGATGGAAGACAAGTATTCATGGAAAAATAAAAGCCATATCATATTGGAAAAAAATTCCCCATTATATGGAAAGAAATCCTTTAAGAACTGTCCTAAATAAATCTATCTGTAGTAGGACGGAAATGGCAAGGGACCACCACCAAAACCTCTAAATGGACTCAAATTCAATTTACTCAAAGAGTCAACCAAAAACATTTTGACAAAACAAGTCTTTCGATGGTCCAAACTTTGCCAGAAAATTCACTTTGAAGGGGAAGATGTGAAAAGAGTGGATGGATCATTTAGCTTCGATATTTGAGGTCTTAAGATGGGTCCATTTCCTCTTGAGACATCTGAAGTTCCGGCTACAATTTTCCGCCCTTTCCCAAGAGGTGCAACAAAGGAAGAAAGTGACGTACCTTAACCCTGGTATTTGCGGGAGCGGATCTCCGTTAGGCGAGAGCCATTGGGTCGTTAGAGGCGGATGACCTCGGGAGAGACAGGAAATCGTCACTCCTACGCTGTTGGAGAAGTAGGTTACAGGAGATGGGTCCATAATTAGGCTCGGCCCTTTCAGCTCCACTTTAGCACCAATCGACCCTCCTGGTTCAATCAAACAAAACAAGAGAATAAATTCATGCTCCTCCAACCTTGATGCCTTCGAATTGTTCAAATATTCATTCACTCTGGAATTTCATTTCCAGATGGTCTGAATGAGTGGGCCCTATTTAAACCAAGTGGTTTAATATAAAGATATAACAGTGAATGTAAATTTCAAGATGGGTTTCTTAATTAACCTATCTTTTATACATATTTTCATATTTCCTAAAAGCATCTTCAATTTATTTTAATACCAACTACAAATCTAGTAGTAATACCATATGCCTACTATGGTATAACAAAAATATATTACAAATATTATATTTGTAGTTATAAGGTATAGCGTTCTTAAAAATGCATTTTCGTATTTTTATACCAAACTACCTAGATTTGTATAACAGTTAGATATTCTTTATATTGATCATATTCTTGAATGATATAGGAGATTAGATTATGCATGGTAAAATGGCCATTGTCTTTTGTAGGTTTTTGCAATGTTTAGCTCGGATGGTAATCATGAAACAATTGGAGGTGTTTTTGAGATTTACAAACTTTTGCCAAAACATGTATTCAATTTAAGGAAAGATTCTAGATTTCCCTACGGGTCATATTTACGCACTTTCCTTCTCATTTTATGATGGGCATAGCGATGAGGGCATTTTAGAGTGATTTTCTCTTTTGATGTAAACTGAACTTGGCTCCTGCCAAGTTTGGTGATAATAATTTGAAGTATAATAAGCGAAGTATTGGTAAGAGTTTTTTTATTGGCCATCCGAAGATGAATTCCGTGTATTAATACAAGAGCGATAAAAATGTTTTAAAGACGATAGAGATAAAACTCAACGTCACCTCGTGGGTCTCTCAAGGGACGGAGATGATGCGCTTGGAGACGTCGAGCTCTTCAAACCCTTATGAGAGTTATGGAAAGAGAAAAGGGGGGAATTCCTCTGTATCATATCGCCTACAGACTCGGTGGAAATCGATCTGAAGGCAATGTGCAATTTACATGCAAAGACACCTCCACCATGAGAAATTCATCCTCTCGGGACCCATATTCACCAACACCAAGTAAAAATTTGGAGAGTAAAAATGATGAGCTACAATTTGTTGAATGACATCATAAATTTCACCTCTCGGCAAAACGGGAAGCTCTCCAACAAACCTTTCTAATTCTACACTCCTCCGCGTCTCCTAACCTAATCATCTTCTCGGAGTTGATTCTAACCCCGCACTCCCAAAGGTTACCAATAGATTTCTTACATCTCCTGTCCTCTACAACTCACCCAACTTCCGACCACTAAAATTTCTCTCAAGTGTGCAAAAACCATGAATGCGTCAAGATGAATAGCAACGATAGTTATATCCAAAGGCATGGAGAAAGGATCACAATTTCACAATACAAAAATCAATCCCTAGCCTTGGCTCATTCTTCGAAGGGAAAGTCCCAAGATGTAAAGTCCAAGAAAAAGAGGGAAAGACACGAGGTGAATTTTTATTCTCTTTTAAACATTCTTCTTCACCTGAATAGTAAATAGGGTTTTAAGTGTGAATCTCCAGGGACCTAAGAGAACAACGTTTGTGACAGAAACTGTTACAATGAAAATAATCTGAATGACAGGAGATGAAGATGGTTTTTAGGAAACCATTCGTAAAATATTTATGAAAGAATAAGAAGAATAAGAAAGAGAAGATGAACACATTTATAAGTATGAAGGAGAACCCAGGGTTGAAAATGTAAAGTGACAAGGACGTGTTATTTGCTCATACTCATCTAGCAGTTTATTTTTTTTGCAAGGAAATCCATTTCAAACCTTCACCCCCGACTTATCTGGCGACAGGAACATGAAAGCGAAGGGCCTTTTGTTTCATGGAGGATTTGTGCAGAGTGGAGGTTTTTGAAAAAATGATGAGATAAAATATCCCTTCACATTTCGCTACATAAATGGAATAAATAAAGTATCCAGACAAGTGGAGGAGGAAAAGACGTCCCTTTCAGCTCCTTTTCATTCCTCACTTTCCTCCCTGACAAAGACTATAAAAGGAAAGTGCCATAACTGTTCGTAAACTCATTCATAATTCATACGTGGTATACACATTGAAGATCCAACTTGGCCTCTGCCAGGAATTCACATTTCACACTTTTCATGTTTACTTTAACTCATTTTCCCATGTATTTTTGATGTTATTAGCACGGGACCCGGCGTCACTTACAGATTTCAAGGGAATGATTAACTAGTGACACCCAAAACCATTCTTTACTTTTTTTACTCTGCCCAGGGGAGGGAATTAGAAGTGGATTAGCCTAGTTAGCTAATTAATTAAATTGCTAAATGCTTCTTATTTTAAAATTTTCAATTTCAATGGATTTTAGCATATTTAGCTTTTGCGTATTATCTGAAAAACATATTAAATTACTTTTTATTATAATATCAAAATCATTAAAAATTAGAAAATTTTTAAATATTTTAATTGGTATTTTTAAAAATAATCAAATCATTAAAGAAATTTAACATTTTAAGAGTTGTGTGAATGTGAACTTATGTTATATGAGATTTCTATGTCTTGGAACGTTTAATAAAACATCATTTTGAATTCATTCTTTATTAGACAATGGAATTTAAAAGAGAACATTAGGAGAAATATAAATTCAGCAAACTCGGAACCATTACTGCCAGAAATTATATATGGGACAGTTTTTTTTAAATACTGTAGAAGTTGGTATGTATTATTCTCTTCTATCCACATTTAGATATGAGTTTAAATTTCTTTTAAAAGATTCATACATATTAAAAGTAGTCGTTTAACCCTTTTTCAATCTCTATTTCTAAGATTTAAATGAAATCCAGTCTCAATAACAGTTAAATGAAATGGGACTTGGATGAGGTTAGTACATTTCACCTGATTTATAGCTTCAGTTTGAATCGTGTATTCAGGTCATACGTACTTACCTATCAAGTGAATAAGAAAAATGAAGAAAGTCCCATGTTTGAGCTTCAACTGAATATATCCAGCACTCATCTTCAACTCCTGAAAGCAATGTTTAAATTAATTAATTAATTTATAAAGATTACAATTAATTACTAATTATTTTTATAACTCAATATAAAATGTATTTAACAACTTAACAAACCTAATAAAATTATTATAGTAGCAAAACAACATTTTTTTACCAATTCAAGACAAAGTTTGTAAACTTATTATTTTTATATTAAGGTTTGTAAAATTATGTTTACTTCTTCAATTTAATAATTTCAATCGAATGATTCAACGGTGCAGCGAAAGTTTTACGTAAACCTTCAAATAAAAATGCTTAGCTGAGGAAGATGTAAAGCTTATAGAATTTGAGGGCGATAATCGAAATTTCTTCTTTATTCTTACGTTACATTTCCTTCTCATCTCCCGGAAATTTTAATATCCAAACTTCAACCCAAATTCCCTCCGCTTGAGCATAAGCCAATTTCCCCAGATTGAAGCTTTGAGTGAGATGAAGGAGAAAGGGAGAACTTGAACCGGATTTTGTTTTCACCATACTCCAAAGGACTGTATCGAAATAAAACTCCAAATCCATGTATGATATTCCTTCCTTTTCCACTTCCCCATTAATATCCAAATGCTCATATTAAAATCATGCATAAAACCCGTTATAAATGGTTCATGGGTTTTTATATTCCTCCATCCATTAGTTATAGTTATCAAGTTATAGGAACCACTCTCCTCCTAGTATCCAATTTTAGGATCGAGCGAGTGAATAAAAAAGATGCGGCACCTCGGCCCGCACGAAAAAGATATTTCACCATTTGCCGCGAATCTCAAGAGGCCTCTTGAACGTGAGGAAGCCAACGAAGCTCATACAAAGAGAGAGAGAGAGAGAACTCCACATTTGGAACAATTTTGAAAGAGTGAAATCTCCCCTTAACTTTATCCCCACTTTTCCATATTATCATATATCTATTAAGTATATAAAATCGGAAAGTCCCATATGAATATTTCATCATCCTTTATTGCGATCACTTTTCCTGTTTTTGACCATCTCGTCAATTTGTCCTCCATTGAAGAGTTTGGAATTTCGTGCTTTCACCTTTCGCACCCAATTTGCATAACAAGGACTAAAAGTCGACGTCTTGATCGGCAGTTCCTCCCTTGTGATGGCGAATAACATACTATTCAAATACATTACGCCCAACAACATCCATCCTCTTTATAAAAGTCGGAGAAAGCGAGTGATTTTATTTGCTCTCGAATACACAGATCTGAAATCCAATTTTCTGCAAATTCTCCGTGATAGATAGAGAAACTTGGTAAAGGATTTACTTCATGAACAACATCTAAACTAGATCCGTATCTATGTAATTTTGAGTCTATTCACTGAGCGAATTCCTTATTCGATGTAAAATTTCGAGATTCATTGAGCATGGAAAATCTTATGGCATTATTATACATTCGACTCAAGTGGTCCTTAATAAATAAATCCAATGTAAAACGTGAATTGGAACATTTTTCCTTAGAGAAATTAAACAAAGCTCTTGAAGTTCATTAAAAAAGGTGAAAATGAGAGATGAGGCTTGACTTAAAATTATGAAAGTTGGGACTTTGAGAGGAACATGAAGTTCCCCTTCTTAACGATGATAAGAAAGTTAAAGTTGAGAAAATCCTGGGATGACAAGGATGGATGTATGGAAATCAGGCCCAACGATACGATTCACTTTCCTCCTCTATCAAAAAGCGGGAAGTTGAGGGAGCACGTCGGTGATTTCTTGTTCAACTCCTGGAAACTATGATAGATTCCTTGGTCATGGGAAGGAGATAGGGGAAGAATATGGAAGTGTGATGGCGGCGAAGCTAATTTGCAGTTTGTCTCAAGCGCACGGCCTTCATTAATCTCGTTTAGAATGGTTAAGACGGTCCATTTAATTTCCGAGAATTGCTCACTCCCCATGCCCCCATCCTCTCTATTTACACAATGGAGACTTCCACACTTTCAAATCCAGTCCCAATCACATTCCCATTCCAGGATCCGGATCTCATTCTTCCCCCCGGTTTAAGGTGTCTCCTCATTTCAAGGAAATCGAGCCCATTTTCCATCTCAACAAGCATCCTATTGATAAGGATCCTTTGGCTCTCGGGCTTAATAAGTTGTGAAATTTTATTTCTAACTTCTTTAATCGGAATTTACACTCTTCTTCTAATGCTCAGCCCCTTGTGAAATTGACAAAAAGTTTTATCGTCTCCCAAATGTTGGAAGTCTGGCGAGAGCTTAATCTTATCAAAGCTCTTTTAAACTCCAGCTAAATTATTATTGAACTATTTATTTGACGGCTAATTTAATTCTATGCACAGTGTTACTTAACTCGGATTTATTTCTTCTTTTTTGCATGTTAATTGTATTATTGATTAAAACTTGTGGAAATACTTAAAAGGGTTAGGGCTCAATATGGCAAAAGGATCATTTCTTTGTTTACATACTATGCTAATGACGTAAACAAATGTTGTTTTTGTATTAAACTAATTAGAGAATTGACAATGACATTGATTGATAAATGTATGTTTAAAATGTTTATCTAAAAGATCATTACTTTGTTAATTACTTTTGCACCTTAATTGGTTGGAAATACAAATTATAAATAGAAAACAAATAAATTATGCAAATTCATAAGTACTAAAGTACTAAATACCTAAGCCTTAAATTGTATTATAATGAATAGCCAACTCTTTATACCTGAATGAAATTAAACTTTCTTGGATAATGAATCTATCGAACTATAATATAGACCCGTATAGATCCATAGATTAAAGGAAAAGCTCATTAGTGGTACTTTTGTGTTTGCCCACTCTTTGGGAAAAATCGTTAATGAAAAAACTTTTTCAATAATTTATTAAAAATTCTCAATTTGAATGAACAATTTGATGCACCGGGTTCTTCTTTACCAGTTGGTTTTTATGTAAAATCAAATTTAATTTAACCATTTAGCTTACAAATTAATAATACGTATAAGTTAAAGGTAGACGCAAGAATTTCCATTTCTTTAGCAAACTTATATTTAAATAACGGTGATCGCGATTGTTTTTGGTTTCACAAGATTTGGCTCATATCGAGCAGAGTACATTTTATAGCGCCTATAGAATCTTTTATTACTATTTTAAGTTAATTAAAGAGAATAAAATCCCAATCTTCCCTCCGCATTCAAAAGTTTAAAATCTATATAAAGTAATTTAAGCAACCTTCTTCCTTTCAGAGACTCTTTGGAGAGTTCTATAACTAAAAGTCATCCCAACTAATAAGAGATAAACCCAAAGTTTCATTCAACTTGTTATGGATAATAATCCCTTCTTCAAGTCATAACTTCAACGTCATTGAGTTTCAACTTCGCAGCCTGTCAAACTTTAATTCCCATCACCGTATAATGAGAAAGAGACTCATGGCGTCGTGGCTAAAACCATCTTTACAAAATTCTTAGCACGATAATGTCCATCCGAGTCTTTCAATAGAAAAGGGAATTCCTTCTTCATTCCATTACACTCTTCCCCTTTCAACTACATTTTCACTTACTTTTAGGTTTTTTCTCAAAGTAAATTAGATTCAGCAAGGAAAACTTTCCAATCTAATGAATTTTATTTTAAAAGTTTAATTATTTAATTATTGTGTTTATTAAATTAAAATAGTTAAAAAGAAGGAGTAGACATTTTTGAAGTATTTTCTTAATTTGACTATTTAGACTTTTGAGAAGACCATTTGAATTTTGGATAATCATAATGGACATCAATGTTTATCAATTTCGTACTTTGAAAGTAAAATGGTCGAGTTTTATATTTGGCAAGAAACTGTTGTGTATAAAAAATTGTACCATATGAATAAAATATTTCGGGTGGATTTGATACATGCGAATGCGGGAATGGAATTTATTAGAAATTCGGGTATTGTCAGATGGGAGGATGGATAGGGAAAGGGTTGAAGGATGGATGAGACAAGATGTGAAGACAGTGAGGAGAAGTAAATTGAAAAGCTCCCCGATTTTATTTATTCCGACCCAGAGATTTTCTCTGGGACGACAATGAGAAACTCTTGCCCATTGAACCTCCTTTTCCCAATTGAAAATAAAAACAGCGTGGAATTTGTTTTATTAAACAGAGTTATGCATAGTTAGGACCACGGCTGGTAACTCTGTTTGTTCCAAAAGGTTGAGCCGTAAGGAAAATGCGGGAAAAGAACTGGAAAGTTTATAAGCGCCCTTAAATACCTTCTACTACTTATATAAGTACAACATGCATTTTACAGAGAAAAGAGGGGAAACTAGCTTTCGGCAATATTGCTCTTTAGGACTCTGGCAAAGTTTCCAACGAGGCTCGCAGTTAATCCATTTCCCCCTTCCTTTCAGGTAACTTTACAAACTTAAAACTTTGACGAGGGAACGAGTCTCGACGCGAATCTCTTTATTTCGATACGAAGACCGAAGAATTGAACCGGTAAACAACCTGGAGGTTTGCCCTGACTAAATTTATGCCCAAACTTTTATCCATAATAAGTGAGCACAGTTGAAAAATAAAATCCTTTTGTTTTCCCATATATTTAACTATTCCTTGTCTTTAATTACTAATTACAAACATTTAATGTATTTGAACTACAGGTACACATAAAATATAAATATTTAAATAATGTATATTTTATATCATAATCTTTATTTATTTCAATTCAACATATTTAATGACATAATTCTATATTTTTGCTTTGTCGCTTATAATATTTAAATAAAAAATTAATATAAATTGTAGGATACTTTATTAATAGGTTTCTTTCCAATATACGAGAGATATGTAAATGTCAATAAAAATTAAAAATTACCGTTATTTCGTTTATTGGAATTCAATTCGGATCACAGAGCGTTGTTATTCATTTTCACTATGATATCCAATACTTACACTCTTTATCTCATTGATTCTCCATGAGGAAGCGCGTGGGGAAAGAGAGACGTTAAATTTTGAGTGTTGAATCATTAAACTGTAATGACCCAAGGGAAGATCTTGGGAAGGTTTGAAGTGGAAAGTCGAAGACCATGTTTAGTTTCCACTCTTTTTATGGCACCATTAAATGTCACCCTTTAACAGAACTAATAAACCATAAGTCATAAGATTGACCGGCCCTTTCCGCACGTCTGCTTTCTCTCGCGGTGGATCTAGAACTGCCGAAACTTTTATGTTCCCTCAACATTTGATGCCCGGGCATTTCCATCTTTCCCCTCTATGGGATTTTGGTGTGAGTGGGAAATACCGCCAACCCATTCTTTCTCCCTAATACAAACGCATGTGCGGGTCAACTTCTTGGAATTCTTCAAGTCTTTGACGAAGAGATCCCAACAACTTCCCCATCAATGTCCAACAAATAAATGGGAAGTTGTGAGATAAAGTCATTTTATTTAAACAGTTTCTCCACGTTCCTCATAATTTCACGGAAAGTTGAAGTTTCTCTTTTTATTGATATTAAGGATATTTTGCAACTTGAGCAGCATGGAGCTTTAAGCTTGAATTATTAATCTTTATTTGAAATTTAAATTATGGAAATAAGAATCAAATCTCTCGTAAAAAGAAACAAACTGCTTGGGAATAACTTAGTCGGTAGTAAATAAATCCGACGAATCTTTTGCGGTCATTTAAAAGAATTAATAGTCCTACTTAAGCCGATCTACTAATTGAGTCTCCCATAAAATGTTTACGATTCCTTTCTCCTTATTCGGCAAAAAGAGCTGTATAATTTAAAAGGAGTATTGTAATGGTGATCGTGTATTGCTCAACCACACATACAAGATCCGATTATTGAGCCATAAAACAATTTAATATTATACGAGTGTAACACTTTTTGCACACTAACTAATATCTTATTTAAGCTCATGGGTTCCACTACTAAATTACAAGATTGAAATTTATCATTTGATTCATTATTCAGGCCAATAATTTAAGCCCAATGATTGATTTGTTTTTCGAAAAATGGCATTTTCTGAACGGAGCGTCATTGTGTGGCCTTATGTGGCCAATCCACCAAATGCAAAATAATCTAATAAGGGACGCGAACGCGTCTTTGGGGAAATTTCATGAAGACTGATCGTGGTGAATCTTATGAACTATGTTCTAATGATATCAAATAGAGTCTCAGCTCTGGGATGGAAAATGCTTCAAATTAACATTCTAAGAACTCTCGAGTCCCAAAAGGAGTAATAAAGTTGGCAAGTAATTACGGTAAGATTACAATTCTTGGTTTGAATTATCCTAAAGCAATCTATTATAAAACTTACATAAACACATACAATTGCAAGACTACTTATTCTGTATAACTTCTCTAATCCTTTAGATATAGGAATCTAGAGATTGGGACAGAACCTGTACAGATATCCTGCTTAGATTTAGAACTTGGGATGGAATTATAAAATTGGTTAGAAATGACTGGGTTGAAGATGAAGCTCAGTTGGGTGATTTTGTGAGAGGAGAGTAAATTACTTTTTATCTACATCTCATCTCGTCATCACTCATCATTTTGTAAAGTTTAATTTCCTCCATACATCTTACTCCGAATCTCCGCGAGGATCCTTCCAAATGTTTTGATCATTTATTTATTAAATGGCTTTCTCTACGTGACTCAAGAGATTCAGAGCGGGGGAAAGAAGTGCTTTATTTCACTCACACTTTTATTCCGTTCCATGAGCTCCGTACTTTTATATGTCTAAATGGCTATGCTTTATTACTTTGCCTGCGTTCAATAGCTTCAATGGAGAAGGAAATTTCTTGTTTTTAAATTGAGATATAAAAGAGCTCATTAAATATTTAGAATGGTTATCCCAAATGGGTTCCAGATTATTCCTTACTTATGAATTTCATATTTTATAACTTTAAGAGTAAATTCAACGTAATACAAATGCTGTTTTTGGAAAGAATATTTGATGAAAATCTTTTTTATTTCACTATATATCTGTAAGTACATATTGCAAGTACAAAAATAATATTTGCAAAAATAATATTTACAAATATGCATACTTAAAATATCGATAAACATTAAATTAAATGGAAACACAAACACTCCAATTAAGGTCGAGAGCGGAAGTTAAAAAAACGTCCGGAATTCTAATAAGATGTTTAAGTTCTACATCGCAGGTAAGTTAAGCCGGTGAGTAGAAAAATAATGTAAACATTGAGTCAAACTAATTTCCGCTGAGGGTCTAAATTAATTGAACTATTTTTCATGCCTGACAGTTCCACCTTCCTCTTGATGACTCCTGAACAACATTACATTTTTGATGTTGGTAATTTGGTGTGATGGTTGAGAAATTCAAGCTTTTAATTCCCCTTCCCATGCGCCATTACAACAAGGTTGGGAAAATTTGAGTGGATGAACCAAAACTTTTATTTTCCAAGACTGGGGAAGAAAACAGATGAAAAACTGGAGAGGCTGAAAAGTGAAAAGGCTTATTGAACCTCAAGGCGCTCCTTGGTTTCACCCCACGGTTCATTAGATTCATTCCAAAAGAGTGAAAATGAAGGCTCCACATCTCGACTCATTTTCCACCATCATTATGACATCGAAATGAAATATAATCTGAAGCGATTCGGGATGTTCTCAAGTAATGATTCTAGAATAACACTTCCATTTGATTACCGAGACGGTGGGGCTAATAAGGGGAAAAGCGAAAATCACGTTGATTTTACACTAATTAGATATTGATTGGAGTGTGAAGTAATTAGAGGAATTGGTATTCTCATTACATCATCACTTCCTTAACAGCAAGCAAACAATCCCTACATGCCGGAAAATCTTTTGACTAAAGAGCAAACAATGAAAGAAATCACACAAAAATGAAGGCAGCATCTTTGTCATTGAACGCGAATGGAATTCAGAATGGGGGTTTGGCTCAGAAGTTTTTCGATCATAAAATCATTTCGTTTTTCTTTTTCTTTTTGTACCTTAGCTTTTTCTAATGAATTTTAATTTGTAGGTTCTACTATTTTAATTATATACCAAATGGTAATGTAATGTAGGAATTCCATATTCAATTAGCTATTGAGTTCTGACAAATGACTTTTCATTTGAATGGTTGAATAACTGGAGCTGAATGTTTGAAGTGGACAAGAGTGTTTTGAAATCAATTTTCAGATCTTGAGACGTTTGTATTCAGCGGAGTTTAAAAGAGAGGGGGAGGAATTCGAGGGTGCAAATGGAATCTGTCAGATGAAATTTACGGTGAGCAATTTCAGTTTAGGCATTGTCGCTCTGCCCTGAACCACATACATTTTCTCTAACTATGTAACTTGTATTAGCATTAATCCAAGCACGATTTTCACAGAATGAATACTCTTTACGTTGATCCATAGGTTTCAAGAAAGTTGATACGACGGTTGCTGAATACAAGATACAATATCAGTAATAAAGTAATAACATAACAATAAACATAACATGAGCATAAATATTTTCGTTAACCTACTTACCCTTGCATATTATTGGTAATAATTATAAATATGAGAACTCGTATCATATTACACGTGCTAAAATACGAAAACATTATGTAGACATACAGAAATTACTGTATTTATTTATTAGATTTTTCTATACACGTACTTTTAATAATATTATTTAATTATTATCAAATAACAGAGCATTTTGTTAACACAACTTAAACCGGTTAAACCCGGCGCATCTCCCCAATAAAGATGGGAGGAAGATTTAGTAAGTGGAAGGAGAAAGTCATTGTGGAAGAAAAGAGGAATGAAAACCATGGATGTCAAAAGGAGTATCAAACTCATTTTCTCCCCTGTATGATAAATGGGCTGGGATTCCTTGGTCGTTTCCCCCTCTTTCCTTCCTTCCCCCCTCAACTCTATGCATCTTGTAAGTATCTTCCGCCGAGGAAGAAAAAGAGACATTAGACCCAGTAGAAGACAAAACGACAATATAATGATACAACTAGAGAAGGGAAAAGTTCCGTTTTGGACAAAGATTCCTTCGTGTAGGGATCGTGGTGGGAAAGTTATGTGAAGGGGGTTAGCGAAAGTAAAATAGTCGATGAAGCGACCAAAGAGGAAATCGCTCTGCAGACTTTCCCATCTCCAAACCGGGGATATCGGAGAAAAAAAGTATGATCCGAAAGTCAAGGAACGAAAAACTCCTTTCATTTTATCCCTACTACAATCCTACAAAGGGTATTATTAAGAATTCTTTCATTTGGAAGAAAAATATAAAGCCTAAATAAGACCGTATGGAGCCATAAATCATTAGTAAAGATATATTAAGATACTCTTCAAACACTTTAAGGATGAACGTTCAAGTTGAAAAACAAGTCAAAATAAATCATGTTTCCAAATTAAAGAAATCATAAATATCATTCACAGTTCGATGCTTCAAATAAAAACATTCCAAAATATTGTTTCGTGGATTGAATTTCGTGGATAATGTAAAATCATTATCTCGAATTTCTTAAATAGAAAAATATTTTTTATTCGAAATAAAAGAATTGGTAATATCGGATAAAAAATATTTTAACTTTTAATAATAAAAAAGTAATCATTGTGATTGAAAAATTGCGTGAAAAGACGACTGAACCACTCAACTTACGGGATTTGAGATGAAGAATAGGAGTGTGTGCAAAAGAAGAAAATCCGCATCAAGGTTGACAAGAGAAGAAGAATGAGTCTCAGTGGCCCATTATTGTAGGTGGGTGAAAAGAAGAAGCCATATCGTAGTTGGATGAATGGCAAGACTCTTATTAGAGACTCTGACGATGATACTCATTCTGATGTGACGTGAGTGAGTGAGTGGGTGAGTTCGAAGAACCAAGAAGGTATTTTCTCTTATCCAAAATCGATAGGGGAAAGATTTTCATGTTCTTCGTCCTCCCTCCAGTTTTTCTATCCTTTTCCCAAGTTTATTTGGGAATTATTCTCTCTTCCTCCGCTATCATCCACTTTGAGAGATTTGAGAAAAATCTTTTATCTTTATTCCGCTCCGTCCCCCTCTTTGTCTCATAACCAGGAGCACATTGGTGATAATAAAAGTACAGCAAATGCGAGTACTTCACACACCTTTATGATCTCACACGACGATGGTCGGGGAATGAAGTGGATTTGAAATATGAAATGTTTCTTGGAGGCTTTCAGAATGTCTCTCATTTTGAATTGCCACAAAATAAAATTCCACGACAGAGATGAGGAGTGAAAGTTGAGGAGGAAATAAGAGGATACATTTATATTATGTTATTACGTCCCATGTATTATGCTAATGCCTAAGAAGGCGTCTTCAACATCTTGAGCCTCCTCCTTGAGATTGAGAGTTTTGAGAGGGAACGAGAAGTTTCCATCTTCTTCTGTGTACTTTCCTTCAGATTTCTTCGGATTTTCCCTTACAATGATGGACTTTGAGTGGGCCCATCCTACTTGCCAGAGATTCAATCTCCATCTTTATCAAGAACATCCGATTCATCTGATCCGGTTCAAAGAGAGTCGCTCGCCTTCTCCCATTTGACTCCACATTACATAGAGTGGAGATTCAAAGGCTCGTTTCATGCTAATGCTCCTTTTCACACTTCTTCACTTTCCATCCAGCTTTGCTACCGAAACTGTAAAAGAGAATTTTATTTCGACAGTCATCCGACTTTTTACACTTTTTGGTGAAAATGTAACAATTGGCATTAGAATTGGTGTGGTATGCAATTTAGCATTGTGTAATAGTTATTTATTAACATTCCATATTCATACGTTCATTCTCATCTTACAAGTGATTTAATTAATTTAAGGTTATAATGATATTTAAAATTAAGCATTAATATTCATTAATTTAATAGCTGAGTTTAATTTTACAATACATAATTTACATAAGGTAATAATTCTATAAGGAATAAGTAACGATAAATGCATAATGGTTTGCAAAATTGGAAATTGCAATCGTTTCTATCTTGGGCTTGTAATAGTCAGATGGTAAAAGAGTAAAGAAGTAGAGGTTGAATGACATTTGCGCGAACACCACCTTGGTGTACGGTTACGGTGATATGATGGTGCCATTGTGGGGCTATAAAGTGATAGAAGTTTTAAATTGTCAAAAGTTCATTGATCTATTATTATTATTTATTTGCGGTTAAGATCATTTAATTATATAATTAAAATTTTAGCAAATTATTATATTACTTAATTTTTTTAATTTGAATTTCAAATCAAAAAACTTTAAAATAGTGAATGGTTGTTTTAACAATAAAACCACAAAGAAAATGAATTTGTGGATGTGAGAATCGTTAAAGTTTGGTATAATTGATTGTTAAAAAATTGTAAACGTGTTTCTCCATTCGAAGTCAAAATAGCATAGCTAGTCATTTAAACGAAACAATCATAATTTTTTTTAATCGAATATGATAAAAGTTTAAAAATTCACCGTAAATTATAAATTAACGAACTGTAAATCCAAATTTAAAATGGCAACAAATTCATCCAACAACGTCATTGGATCAAATACAATTGAAAATAGTCTTGGAGGTCCGGTCTATCGAGCAAAATGGTTAAATCATTTAAATTCAGCTTGGATCTTTGAAGGATGCGATGCAGTTACAAGAAGAGGAGGAACAGAAACCCTTTTCGATCATCTGATAAATTTAAAAGTAAATAATTCAATTTTTATTACTAAACATTTTTACTATTTTAATTAATTTTATGACTAAATGACTCAAATAATAAATATTTTTTTGTAAATAGGAAATTGTTCCAAGTTATCCAAGAAATCAAATGAGTCCGACCATCAATCTTGTCGATTACGAATTTGAGAAAACAACACTCATCGAGCAAAAAAGATTCGTCATTTCCCAGCTCCTTGCTCAGTTTGATTTAACATCATCAGTCTGTCAAGAATCGACTTTCTTTGGAATCCTTAGAAAAAGGATTTTGATCATCCACAGAATTCTATTCGCTCTCAATAAAAAATTTCACGATAAAGAGAATACTGTAAGCATATGCAATTTTACTCAGAATTCAAAAATGATATATAACAACTCAATTACTCAATTTAATTAATATTTAAGTATATTTATACAACATGATAAAATTCTCTCTTAATATTATAATTTATTTTATAGGCTGACTCACAAGATCCTTTAAATCTTTCAACTATGGTTGAGAATCAAGAACCAAAAGTTACGACAGAAGTAAATTGTACGAATGCTTTAATTGAAATGGGTGTTAGGACAGGACTCAGCTTGATTTTCAGCATATTACGACTAAACTGGGCTCAAGATTCTCGTAATGAAATAACTCTTTAATTTAAATTAAGCGATGAGATTTGAGACGTTATTTAAAATAGAATTCTACATTACAGCTCAATCATTTTTGTGCAATGAAGTTCTTCAAACAGCTTCAGAAGTTATTTGGTCTCTTCCTCCTCTGTCGCTTTCTAATGAACAGAAAATTCCTGCTCTTGGAAATAAAAGTTTAAAAGAAGTGACAAAATTTCTCAAGCAAGTCGTCTTGCCAGATTCTGGAGCGAATATTGACTGTATGAAATGATATTTTATATTTATTTTACCAATTATTTAATTATTAACTAGATACTCGTTTTATTATTAAAATTTAAGTTCTCTGGCTTAGTATTTATCTGTATATAACTTTTTTATTAAATAATTTGTGATAATAAATATTAGGTCGAGTTTTGGGAGCAGAGATTATTTTGGGTCTTGCCCTACAACGTGGAAGTCTTCAATACGTACTTGAATGGATTGATATGGCTCTTGTTTCAAGCTCAAAGGACAAAAAAGAAATATATATCAACAAACCTGCATTTGAAGCAGCTCTTTCGACAATCAGACAGTGTTCGGTTTTGGAATCAAGCTCAAAGATCCAAATTACAATATCAGAGAATGAACAAATCTCACTTTACTCTGCTGCAATAATTATTATGGAAGAGGTAAAAATATGGATTAAAATAATCAATAAAATTCATTTTTCATATTGATCTACATTAAGTTTTCATTATGTGTTCTTATTTTGTAAAACAAATTTGTTGATTACAGTTAGTAGCAATGACTTCTCGTTCAGATCATATAAATAAAGTTGACGATGAAACAGCAGGCAACATAGCTAATGGAAATGATCCACTTGACAAAACTGGATTGAATAAAGCTTCAATTAAGCTATCAAAGCTGTATAATAGTTCAGACACATTTGCTTGGGGAAGCAATTCTTCATATCAATTAGGCGATTCTGATCTTGATCGAGTTTTATTACCAAAATTTGCTCCAGTTTTCAAAGACATTGAACAGGTAAATAGCTATTTTATTAATAATACATAATAACTCGCAACAACAATTCGTTTAACCTTTTAATAAATAAATGAAATAGTTATTAATTGACTTTATTGTTTTTATTATAGTTGGAAGCAGGTCAATATTGCACCTTTGCTGTTGATTCCAATGGAGTAATTTATGCTTGCGGAAAAGGCTGTTATGGACGGTTGGGACTTGGAGATTCAGCAAATCAACCAGTTCCTAAACCATTGCCAATTTCCAGTGAAGTCCGTTTCAAATGGGTATCATCATCGAGGGGAAGCGACGGTCACACATTGGCTTTATCAGTTGGAGGACAAGTTTACTCATGGGGCGATGGTTTGTCTTTTTTGATTTCCTAAAATTTACAATAACAGTTTTTGCTTTAATTATAACATGATAATATATTTTTTAATTTTTAGGAGATTACGGCAAGTTGGGTCATGCTGGAGTAGCGACTGAAAAGTTTCCAAAATTGATTATGGGATCTTTGACTGGGAAAAATGTGATTTGCATTTCTGCTGGATTTCGTCATTCAGCTGCTGTGACTGATACCGGTGAACTTTACATTTGGGGTGAAGGAGAAAGCGGGAGATTAGGTACAAATTCCATTGCTGTTACATTTTAGCTATATGTAGTGTAAATATTTACAATTTAAGAGTAATGAATCTAACGAGATACTTTTAATTATTTTATGTTCTATTGCTCTTAATTTTAGGACTTGGAGATACTAACGATCGGCAAGTTCCAACGCTTGTAAAAGATGTTTGCAATGTGGGA
The DNA here is from genome assembly GCA_034687125.1 of Neelides folsomi. Lineage (NCBI taxonomy): Eukaryota > Metazoa > Arthropoda > Collembola > Neelipleona > Neelidae > Neelides > Neelides folsomi. The sequence goes on along the minus strand of JAQGBZ010000001.1, from coordinate 680,975 downwards.
ATGGTTTTGTGTGCGGCCACTCACACGTTGGCTGTTTCTACTTGTGGAAGAATTGTTTGGTCATTCGGTGGTGGGGAATATGGAAAACTGGGACATGGATCTATCAACAGAGAAATCAGACCTAAAGTTATTGAAGGACTTCAGGGTCTAGTCATTCGAAAAATAGCTTCAACGGCCTATTGCTCCTTCTGCGTAACTGAAAACGGAGAGGTAATTAAAGCACATAATTTAAATAAAAGTGTAAAATAACTAATTTGTTTTACAAAACTAGCTGTATGGATGGGGAAGCGGATCTTGTCTTGGAAGAAATGGAAACGACCCCAAAGTCTTTACTCCTGAAAAAGTCATTTACATGAACGAAAAAGTCTTGGAAATTTCTTGCGGTAAGATTTTTTTCAATATATTGTACGGGGAAGACGAGGGCCTGATGGCAAAGGTCTCCCTCCGCAATGAGTGTGTGATTTAATCGCGAATAATTTGTAAGCTATCTTTATTGAATGCCAATTGTGAGTTGGACGAGTAAGATGGTAACTCAGACTTTTATCACTTAATTTGTGAGCCATTGGGATGGATTGTCGTTGAGATCGGCCCACATGAGATCGTGGAAAGGAACGATTAATGTTTCTCACGTTATTTGCTGTTTTGATATTTGCTGACGGGCGATCTCGTTACAATATGTATTTTCACGCTACCTATTCTGTCTTTGTAAAATGTTTAAAAAAGTGAATAATAAGCGAGTAATGAATAATGTTGTTTTAATCATTTTTTGTTAATATAGGATTTAATAATTCAATATTTTTTCAATCTAGGGGAATCTCATGTTTTATGTTTGACTGAAAAACACGAGGTTTGGGCGTGGGGAAATAATTCTATGGGACAATGTGGTAAGTTCAATTTTTAATATAATTAATAGGATATCAGCTTTTTGAGTTTAAAATTTTAATTGTTCTTTTATAATTCATATTAAAGGAGTTGGAAATTCAATTTCGCCAATACTCAAACCAAGGAAGGTTATTGGACTCGATAAAATGCGAATTCATCAAATTTCAGCTGGAACTTCTCACTCCATTGCTTACACTACAGTATCAAGCAAGAAAAGGTTCAATCACTTCAAATGATAAAATTACGTATAAAAAGAATTGTTTTTTTAATAATTATTTCATATTAAACAGTGTTAAACTCATAACTGGAGCACTATTTTGGATGGACGTAAGAGAAGAAACTATTGCAGTGCTCAAAAATTTTGTTCAAACTTATGGATTGGATTTCTCGACTGTGGTTGCTCCTTTCGACTCGGAAAAGTATATTTTAATAATTTTAATTGGGTTATAAAAACGTTAAACTTATTGAGTGGTTTTATTTTTTGTATTTTTCAGTGAACATCAAAGCTTTGTCGTTCTTTGCCTCAAACTCTTAAACAGCCATTGTTCATTGTTAGTTCAGAGATCTGTAAAATTAAGCCCTTCATTTGACAACCAAATCACCGAGCTGAGAAATCTTTTTTTCAAGTAAGACACTACAATATTTATTTTAACCAAAACTCATCTTATTTGAAGAGTTTTTTAATTCTAAAATTCTTTTTAGAATGCTTGACATGGATCTCCCTGGGTGTGTTTTGTATGCTGTTGGAGAAACTCTTCTAACAGGAGCTCCAATCTTGCTTCCACCTTTAAGAGAAAAACTCCGATTTCTCCTTGATATGCTCAAAAATGTTGAACGGTTAACCAAAGGACAGGTTAGTTAAATTAAATGAATATTTTAATTATTTCACCTTTGACATTTCATATTCTATTTATATAACTTCTAATAATACCGAAATAATTAATTATTAATTAATCCAAATTATTGAATTCATAAATAGACACTTCTCTGCCACGTAATTTTTACGAGTTTGGAGGATCATTTACAAGTCGCTTCTCTATTTGGTTTATCTCGGCCGAATAATTCGGCTGAATATTTTTCATCGCATGACTTATCGAAGACTGAACAACTAATGAATCGACTACTAAATATTTTATACGAGGATCTTGTATGTGATAACATTTATATATCATATAAATTATTACTCATTGCTGTATTTATTACCTACCTTATATATTATGTACTGTATGTATTACTTTAATCGATCATCTAATTAATGTTTTTATATTGTACATTTAAAATAGGATAAACGTTTATCTGTTATGGAAAATGTCTCTAGTGAAGAAATGAATAACGAATATCCGATAATTACATTTAATCAAAGACTCCATGATCTCTTAACGTCTCTTCAGAACCAACTATTTGCCTACATGGCATTTTATGGAAATTCGAAACCAACTGCTTTTGTAATTCATAAATACTTATATCTCATTTCCTTCCTTCCTTCCTTAAATATTCTAGAATCTAGATATATTGTATGTGAATCTAAATAATCTAAATGTTTAGAAATATTTGTAGTGTTTAACTGTCAAATCGGCGGAATAACAATTTTTTCAATTATAGGATAAAACTTTACGAAGCATTATGAAGAATCATCTCAATTCCATTATCGATTATTGTTCAAAAATATACAAAAGGGTCAAGAAATTCGTTTCAGAGAAAAATCACATTCGCGTTGCAAGTAAGATACAAACGCGTCAATTACCTAAACAAGTTAATAATTTATATTAATAATTTACAGGCACACTTTATGTGAGCTTGGGTGGATCAATGCTCTCGAGGGTTATTCACTCTGTTTTGCTTTTACCTGGGAATCAGTTAAGTGACTTAATTGGACCATTACTCAAACTCGTGGTTTATATGGAAAGCATTTCGAAAGAATTGCCACATGTAGAAATTCAACGTTATAACGCCGATTTGATTGCTGAGGGTAAATTCTCATTTTGTTTACAAATTATTAAAAATATAAATTATACACCGATTTCATTTTATTGTAAATGTTCAGATGCTTCTACTCCAATTTTCTCAACTGATGAGGATAGTTTCACTGACTATGAGACAGGAAAAGTTTGGACTTGGTTTTTGGACATGGAAAGAGCTTGCAGTCATTTAGTTGGAAGACTTGTTGGAGAAATGATTCGAGGACCACCTTACATAATTGAAGAAATAAATTCAAAGCATTGGCTGACTAGTAGAATATTTTCTCACGGACTTGAAGATTCTACTACTAATCTTCGTAATACTATATCTTATAAAAATTTACATCTCAATTTTTATTACATACAGATATATAATATATACCGTTAATATGAATATATTCTGTATATTATTTTTAAATTAAATAATATTGTTTAAATTCATTATAGAATTGAATGTGGAATCATTGTCAAGAATCTTCATCGAAAGAGAAGGCAATTGGTTGGAAACTGTAAAATTGACCATTGAAGATTTTAGTTCGGGAATGAAGAATTTGTTCTCTCTAATTTTACCTCTTCCAATCAATGAGGACAATATACTTCCCGTATGACTAAATTACTATTTATAATCTAATTAATTTAAAAATTTTAATATAGCAAAAGAATATTTTTATTTTAAGTCATTTTAACGAGAATGAATATTTGCAATGATTTTTCAGAATGTTTCAAACGTGACCTGTTTATATGAACTGATGTTTGAACATGCAAAAAGTTTAGATTGGGATACATGTGAAATTCAGGACGACGATATTCTTGACTCAACTTCAAGAATTCTGCTCTTAACTCTTTTAAAACACTCAGGCTTAATGGGACAAATGGCAATCATGACAGTGTATGTAACAATTTTTTTAAATGAACAATTCTTATTTGATATATGCATTGATATTCAATATCTTTTTATATTTTATAAATGGCTAAATGAGAGTACCTATGAAAGTTTTAATAAAGGATTCAATTTTATTTACAGACCTGAATCAAGACATAGTTCGAAGCTGGACGAGATTTTTACACTTGTTTTTCAAATCCGAACCAAACTTCTTGCCAAAAAACAAGACGAAATTGTGAAAACAAATGAATGTGAAATACCCGAAGAAACTTCTGTTCCAATTGCTGAAGCAGCTGCCTTTGAACCAGAAGTTGTTGAACCGAGTTCTCTCCTGACAGAAGAATCAGAAGGAGAAAACAATCATTGGGAAGATCTAATTTCCTATGATATGATGAACGCTTATGAAGAACAAAGAGAACACGTTGATAGATTTAGAGTCTCAGGAATTGGTCTCCGACATCCCGTCCCATCTGCTTTTGCTCTAGAACGTGAACAACGGGAAAGAGAACGAGATGTTGTTCCGAATCCATTATTAACCAATTTAAGATCTGCTCCAAATGAACCAACAGCAGTGGAGATAATTAGCAACAATATGAGAGCGTTGGTTGAACGGCCAGAAGTGAATAATCCCACTTTGCAATATGCACTTAATTTGTCAACCCATAGACGAGAATCAGTACCTACAATATCTGGAAATATAATTCCAGCTACGGGAATGCCAACTTGGATTTCTAGAGGAAGAGGAAGAGGTCGACCTCGTATTATGTTCTCAAGCGATTCTGCCCAAAGGTCACAAAGAGGAACAATGGATTCATTTCAACGAGAGGAAAGCAGTTCTTTCCAAGAAGTCAATGTTGAAGACAATTCCTCAAGCATTTTCCCAATTACATCTCGTAGACCCAGAGGAGAATCCCCACCACCTCCGGTTCAAATCATTGAGGAAGTTTCTGGAAATCCGAACGATGAAGTCTTTGAGTTGAGTCCAGTTGTGTCAGCAACAAATTCACCAGCGCCTGATTCAACCAAAATGGATCAACGTTCAGAAGCTAACCATGAAGGCGAAATTCTCTCCTTGAGTTATGGCGAATTATGCAATTTGATCATCAAAAGGTCAATTGTACTTTTAATGGGATTGAAGCCGAATGTGAACATTAAATTCAGAACTAATGAAGCGGAAGTTGGTGAAGAAGACAGCGATAAAGATTCAAATTCTGAATTCAATTTATATGAATGTCTTGAAGATGAACTTCCATCTGTGAAATCATCAGACACATTCCGATCCCCGGAATCTCAGCTTTACAATAATTTTAAAAAGGGAAAAGAAGGGATTTTGCTAGTCAGAAAATTGGGAAGAAGCATTCTCCATTTTGTTGCTCCTGAGCTAGTCAATTCTAAAAAAGAATGGTTTACCACAGACAATTTTACAGATAAGGAAGGATGGTCATCTGATCCGAATGACATTATCCTAGCTTTAAGTCGACATGAAGAAAGAGCCAAAGTGAGAATTCAAGCTTTAAGCAAAATATCAGAAATGGTTTCTGGAAAAGCCGAAGCTGCTGACGAGGAAGAGCGAAAGAGTCATCAAGTTGACTTTTTAAGTCCCGTGCATGAATATCTTCTTGCTGGATGTTTTCAACTTGGCCTCAGCTCTCCTCATGTTCATCATCATGATATGACTGGAGCAGCTTCAAGAGATCAACAATCTTTTAACATTGAGAACCAAATACAGTTTTGTCATTATTTGGATTCAATCCAAGCCGCACCATATCATTTACAAAAACAAGTGATCGAAATGGTTCATAAAGTGATGGAATGGATTGTAAATAATCTTAAATCTCAGACAGAAGGAGCAAAAGATGCTCAAATGGTGGCAGGAAACGAAGAAGTGAAATTATTAAATCTCTTTGCTTTGAGTTGTCGATTCAAAGCGAAAGACATCAGACTTATGGTCAATTGTGGACTTCTTTCGGTCCTTGAACGAATTTGTACTTCTACAGCTTACAACATTGACTACTTTACTGGAAGTGTTCGTGAAAGTACAGAAACCCTCTCTGGATCTTTCTCAGATTCTGTTACATTAGCGAGTGTCCGGTTGCTTCACATGATAGCCGTTTCTTCTGCGTAAGAAATTAAATTTGTTATTAACTCAACTAATATTTATATTTGTAAAATTGATTTTTCTGAACAGGATTCATACGAAAAAATTGGAAGATAGCGTTATCGAAAAAGTTGTGGAAGTTTTATTCACCGAACTTGTTTCTTTAATCAAAATTCTTACTGGGAATCGTGTTGCACGAGACAAAGCATCGCTTAGTGAGGGAAGTTCTCTTTCACGACAAAATTCCGAAGAGAGCGAGGACTTTAAAGATGATGTAATTCTTAATATCATCAGAATACCATCCTACCCTTAATGCCAACAATTAAAATTTTTAAACCTTTTATTTAAAGTTTTGATTTTCTTATTATAAAATAAAATATTTTTAATTAGTTTGACTAAATCATTTGTTCTATTGTATTATGATTTAACAATCGTTTATTTTATTTGTAGCTTCCTCTCCTTAATCCATTGGACAAACAAGAGATAGAAAATGTACTTGGGGACAATCTCGTGTTTTTGAGGAGACTTATATCTCAAAGTCCTATGGGAAAATACTTCTGCAAAGTCAATTGGATCAAATTGCTCCTTTCGTTTCTTTCCAATAAACCATTCTTGAGAGTTGAAGACTTCTTGGGAGAAGTCGAAGAAGAAGAGAATTCGGATGACGAAGTTATCCCTGGCACATCAACTGCTTCGTCGAGTAGGAAAAAGAAAATGTCTCATAAAGATATCAGACTTTGCAAAAAGATGCTCCTCACTCCTGGTTTAAGACCTAGACTCATGGCTATTCATTTACTTGAATCCATTTTGTCATTTGTTCCTACCGATGGGAGTAGTGATTTAAAAGAAGAGGTGAGAAAAGCAATTTAATATATTATTTACAAAAAGTTAATTTTAATCAAATAATTTTAACATGAATGTGAATGTGAAATTGTGTAATAATAATTGATTGATTTATGATGTTTTATTTTAAGGTGACAAGCGAGCTTTTAAATCAACTCTCAGACTCCATGTGGTCAGTTCCACTTTTTGAGAGAGCAAAGAGGAATATTTTGAACCGGGAAGATGTTTATCGAGGCATATTTGGAGAAAATCTTCTCACTGACAGAAACATCGGTTGCTCTCAAATAAGTTTTGATCCTGACAAAATTTCCTGCACGTTCATCGAAAATTCACTGACTTTAGTGCATGGAAGAGGAGGGAGAGGCTTTGGAGTTGCAAATGTTGGATTCCAGTCAGGTATGCTTTTAAATTACTTTTAAACATTAGATAATTGCTCACTGGTTTATTTAGTGTTTTCCTTTATATTTAATTTCCTTCTTTTTATTTAAGGTTGTCATCAGTGGAAATTTCTCATTGTAAAAGAAAATCGTGGAAACGAAGGTACTTGTATTGGAGTCTCTAAATGGCCCATAAAAGATCAGAGCCATAGAACATCTGACGATTTTTGGCTTTACAGAGCGTATAGGTGCGTTAAAATTAAATTACTAAATTGTAATTTTAACTTGTAACTTTAAAGTTTTGTAATTACTTCACCATTAATGATTTATTGTTTAGCGGTAATTTATACCATCGCGGTGAACTCCCAAATTCTCTGCCAAGTTACAGTCAAGGCGATTACATAACGTGAGAATTATAAAAATATTTTTATGGCTAAATGACTCAATGATTTCAATGCATTCAATTTTATATATTCTGGATTCAGAGTTGTTCTCGATGTGAGTAATAAAACAATCAGCTTTGGGAAAAACGGAGAAGAGCCAATTCTTGCATTTCAAGATGTTGAAGCTGAGGAATTATTTCCTTGCGTACTTTACTACTCAACAAATCCTGGAGAAAAGGTTGTTAATTCTCATTAAGGTTGTTTATTTAAGTTCAATTTTTAATAAATTTTGTAATTGGTTTTAATTGTTATTTATTAGGTTAAAATCACTGATTATGAGCAAAAGGGTCCATTAAAAGTACTTTTACCGGGCGAACCAAAATGCGCCCCAATTGCTCCAACTCTTGCAGAAGCACATGTCGATCTTTTAAGAAAATTACACGGGACTGATGGATGGACTAAAACGGTTTATTGAAATATTTCATATAAATCCCAATGTTTTTAAAATGAATATTTAATCAAATTGAATATAATTTTTTCAGATCAATGAATTTTTGATGAGAAGGCTTTCAAAGGGGAAAGAACTTTTCATTGACAGGGAAGAGGAAAAATTGTCCGAAGATCCAAACACGAAAAAGTCTCCCTTTCCAAATTCTTCTAAAGAATCAGAAAAGCTCTGTAAGGAAGTTTGGCCAGCTTTGGCAGTAATTGGTGGAATTGACAGAGGACTGAGAGTTGGGTCCAGATGTATCCATAAACCAACACAGAAAAAAGCTTTCGTTTTGGGTACTTTGAAAAATGGGTTGAGTACTATTAAAGTTCAATGGGATGATTCAGAATCGACGATAAGGTATTATTCAAAATTAAAATTATAAACAACATTTTAATTTTATTTATTCAACATCTAATGAACAATGGAAATTTTAACCTATATTTTTATCTTAGAGAAAATTTTTATATACATTTTAATTAAAATAAACAGTGACGTTTCAATTGCAACTCTCGAAGCCCTTCCAGCCCAGCCCTTTGAAGCATCTAAATTTATTTGCCTTAATGGGGATACAATCAGATTTATTACAACATTGAGTGGAATTTCAAATGAGGTACATTTTTGATTAGCAGATGATACATGCCTAATATTTAATAATTTAGGTATTTATAATTAATCTTATGATTTGACAGGTATCATTTCCTAGAGAAGACTTTGAAAATCCTTTTGAACGAGGTGAAGATATTGTTACTAATACGGAAGAAGAATGTTTGGACGAAGATATGAGCACTTCATTGAAGTGTATTCCTGAAGAGGCTTTAAATCAATCACTTTGGGAGTCCAAGGGTTCGACTTCACCTTCAACAAAATCACAAGTGATTCCTTCGACAACTCCAATTTGTACAAATTCATCCTCTGCCCATGCTGTTGAAGTTCTTTCTACTCAAATGGTACGATGAACTTTTTATAGAGCTTCATAAAATCGTTCAACTTAAACAAACAACTCCTCATAAAAACATTAACGTTTCAGAAAGTAGAAAACATGTTTTATTGTATTACAATTTACAATATTTAGAGTTTAGACTTTAAACAAACTTGTAGTAATTATTATAAATTATCAGTAATTAACTGTTTTATATTTTTACTCCCCAAGATCAACTGGGTTTGCGCGCTCCCTGGCTTTGACAACCAGGAAGCGCGCAAACCCAGTTGATTTTGGGGAGTAAAGTGTGATTATAAACAGGCAGTAGAGAAAATATTTTGGTTTAACTTCGTTTTACTTATTAGTATGATATCCACTTTGACATCCTTCGTCTAACCAAATGTCAATTTCGTTGTAAACTTTTCTTTCTGTCTTCCATTCGGGTCGATTCATTTTCTCACAGAGATCACAAACGAGAAGAGTTCCATCATGTGCTTTGATGTAATATTCTCTCTTCCATGAGAAATATTCATTGAATGCCGTATCGTTCTTGTCTAAATATAAGAGAAGCTTTGCAAGGCCCTTGGGCTCATATTTTCCCGCATCAATGTAACTGTTCGGAGGAGCGAGCGTGGAATAGTTTCCTCCACCGAAGACAACCGGAACGACGTTAAGTTTAAGATTGTTATACAACTTCTCGGTCACATAATCCCGACAGATTGAATTCTCAAATGCAAGGACGAATTTGTAGCCCACGCTCACCAAATGATAACAATCATCTTCTTCCACTTTATATGGATTTCTCATTGTTTTCTGAACTCCACATTTATACGGCCCGCATGCCCCATACACGTCCACTGTCAAATGTTCTTGGAGTTCTTTGACATAAATTTCGCGACCGCTTTGGCTTTCGCAACTTCGTGAAGAAGCAAACCAAGCAACGAGACGTTTTTTCCCTTCAGCATAATTCCGAATAGAAATTGGATCGTGGGAGTTGAACCAATCGGACATGTAATTAGGAAATGGAGCTGGAGAATATTTAGAGAAACTTCCATGTGGAGTTATAATGTCGGAGTCTCTTCTATAAGACATTGTCCGGTTGAAGAGACCATTCAGTTTGGTAAAATTAAGACCGGAGAATTTCATAATGTAGGGAGGTTCATATGTCATGGCTATCCAAATTTGCTCTTCTTTTCTTGTCAGTGGAATAGTGTAGTTCTCTTCAGCGAGATCAAGCAAATGGATGATTACTGCATCAGATGAGTCAATTTCAAATTGATCAGTTGTTAATACACAGTTGGATTCGGGACATTTGCCGTGGATTATTTCAGAAAAGATTTTATGCCAAATTGCTTTTGATTTCCAGTATGAATTCCATACAAGGATCTTTTTGGGTGATTGTATTGTATTTGTTTTTGTAGTGTGTGATTGGTAACTTTCATTAAAATTAGAGTTAATTTTGAATATATTCGCATTATTTACATTGGGTTTGGATTTTGGTGATGGGACGAGGTCAGTTTTGATATTATAGTCAGTTGGATCAATTTCAAGCTCGATTTCATTATTGTTCTCATCCTCATTATTGGGCAAATGCTCCTTTTCTCTGTCGTCCATTTCCATTAATATTTCTCCAGGATATTTTACAATTTGTTCACCTGTATCACTTTCATAATTTTCTAAGGTCGACACGTTTGGAATGAAGTTGTAATTCAGAGATTTATGATTTGTTTGACGGGTAATGAGAACAATATTGAGTCCAGCAACAATTGAAGCAATCACAATGAAGCGACGCCATACGAATTTATTTTTAGTTGTCTGTGAAATGAGATTCATGTTCAGGCAATATCAGTTATTTAACATTAATATAAATTGGCTTTCAAGAGGCATTAAACCTTAATAGTCTTTTTAAACTTAAATAAGTTTTGGGTTTTACATTGTTGATAATAATTTAAAAATATTTACACACAACTTACTTCACCATTTGCACTCATGGTCTATTAGTTAATATATTTATATGTAGAGAACTACAGAGAACAATTTAATTGGTCACTTTCTTATTTTATTAAATAATAATTTTTTTACCGTTAACTCCTCCATATCACTTTCACTTTAACTATCACTTTAAATGATTACAATTTTAATTAAATAATTCATTTATTTTGCGAACGTATTATTATGCTAGTAATTTATTGACAACGAATGTTTTGAAATTGGGTCTATTTTATTTACAACACTAATATAAGATAAAACTCTGTAGATTGTCGATGATCTAAATAATATTACCTATTGTATAATATAAAAATTGTTAGAATTCGATTCCACTTGCACCTTTAGTATACAATAATGCTAAATGTATGTATCTCACTTTAAATAGCGATATAAAATTCTGATGGGATTATCGAACTTAATTATGCAGTGATGCAGTGTGATCACCATGAATTAAAACTCACATTAAATGTACACTCAATAATTTTGCACAATTTTGAATGAAGTAAAAATGCCTCGATTGGTTCCCAATCACAATCACTTTAACGTGTTAACTGTTATTAACCGGTCTATAGGTATTTGAATATTATTTGATGTATCTTTATCTTTATTTCTTTTTTATCAAAGGCAGAGGCACAGTAATCTTCAACCATTTCTAGTTACATAATAACACAAACACCTCCAACGTAGCCACTGCTCCTTTTCAAATGCACCCTCAAAAGCCACATTCGCCAATTTCTCATATAATTACATATCTTTAAATGTCAACTTGTTAACTTATTAATTTGACAAGTTGATGCGGATGACATTGTATCACATAACTTGTAATTTAAAAGGAACCAAAAATTAAGAGAAAGATAGGGAGCTTCAGCGTTAGATATGAACTGTACTTTGAACAAATTGGTACTGAATGAGCGAATGTGATGAAAAGATCTTGAGATGCAGTTGAAAAACAATGAGGTTGTCAGTCTTGGAATAATCATTTCCATCCGGTTGCTCCCCTTGCGCTCATGAAAGTTCCAAAAAGTCGCATACTTAACGGGTTCCACAATTATTTGCTATTACCATCATCATAAGGAAGGATGGTCTTCATCAGAGTGAACAAATTTAGAGCTAATGAAATTACACAGACCATATTTACTTTAACCATTATTGGGAAAATTAATGGCTAAAAGTTATCTCTAAAAACTCTAAATGCAGCTTGGTCAAACATATTTTAAAACTTTAACCATTTATTCATGCGTCATAAAACTTGCATACATGTGTATAATTTTTACTTTTATAGCATAGCTATAATTTGTATTATAACTTGAATGTAACATAATTTATGTAATTTTTTAAAAGTAAATTCCAATGAATTCAATTGAACGTATATTTATTCACATGCAGGTCTCAGACATTATTCAAGAAGTCACAAGAAAAAATAGCATGGATTTGGCACAGCCACTTCCAATGCCTGAAGATACCTCGGGAAATAATGCAAAATTTACCTTTGATGAATCTAATGTAGGAAAAATGCTTTTTTCCTTTTGACGTGATAAATTAATAAATTATATTTTATTCAATAATTAACACTAATTTACAATTGCTTTATTACAGCCCTTAAAGAAGAAATGTGAACTCGAGCTGGAAGATATTTTTGTTAAGCTTGCCTTTGTTCAGTTTGGTGCTATGAAATCATTGAATACAATTCTGAGTTGTAGTCATTTCGCCGAATGTCTTCTTGTTCCAAAGAAAAAGAAGAATTTAAAGCCAACAACGAGCGAAAAAAAAGATGATGTTAAAAAAGAAGAAAGTGAAATTCTTTGTTCGAAATGTGGAAAAGTTGGTTTGATTGATGGGGAATGCGCATATTGTTCTGAAACTTTTGACTTGCAGTCAAGTTTAGCTGAAGCTTTTGTGTATCTGGTCAAGGTAAAATATATTTTTTTATCAATATATAGCTAAATATAACATTTAAATTGCATTTCTTTTTTATCTTAAAGTTTAAATTAAATATATAACAAATTATCCAGATGAGCGTGAAAGCGTGTAAAATGCCCAAACTTGTTCCTCTGTTTGAACTTGAACGCGTTCATACTGTAATACATCATTTACATGTCAAACAAACTTTGGATGTGATTGGACCACGACCTACTTCGAGTATTCCTTATTTTAATGATGTTGAAGAATCCACTTCTGTTGGGAAAAGTCCACAAGAAATTGGAATTGTAACAAAAAAGAAACAGTCTTCGGTAAATACTTTTACGGTTTACAAAATTAACTTTATTATCTTATTCTTATTTATTAATTTTGATCATTATTAATCTTAACTTAAATAGGAGGAACTTGTTCAAACACCTGTGATAAAAGGAACATCGAGTAGAGCTTCTCTCCCTATGACATTGGCATCAATAGCTGGACGAATTTATCCGGGTTCCAGATTAGGCAATTTGAATTCATTTAAATTATCATCATTATTTTTTAAATCTTTTTCATATTTAATGTTTGGTTGATTAGATCGGGGCAATCTTGTAGCTGACGAAGAAAGGACAAGTCAAAGAAGCAGAGAAGAAGAAATAGCAAATGCAAGGCAAAGAGTTTTGGAAATCCGACAAGCTCGAGAGGCTGAAGAAGAAGAGAGAAACGCCGCTATTGGAAGAAGTTTGGGATATTTGAGGAGTTTAGCCACACATACACATTCGTTACGACGACGTCAAAGAAGTTCTCCTTCACCACCACCACCTGTTTCTGAAGTGAGAGGTCAAACTAACCTAACCAGCAGAGCAAACAGATTACCATCACCGCTTCTCGAAATGGGATTTTCTCCTAGACACATACGGAGTGCAATGCAAGCTTTAGGTACAAAACGGATGAGATATTTAAAAAAAGTCATTTGCTATTACGACATAATAAAGCACTGGATGAACTTTTAAAAGATTAAGAAATTATTTTTATTTAGGTTTAACTGGAGATTTGTCTGTGGCGTCAATAAGCCAACTCGCTAGTTGGATGCTTGAGAATCCCAGCATTGATTCGGATGAAACTGGATTCCCCAGAACTTGGTCTTTGGGCCCTCCTGCTCAAAGTCGATTTGCTGAACAGCTAACAAGATATGAGGTCTGTTTATTTACTATTTAAATATTTAATTTAAAAAATTGTACTTATACTTTTAGGTTAAATAAACTTTTACCATACTTTTTCATTTTATATTTTCTGTACATATATAAATTTTACATTTTATTCAATTATAGGAAACTCGACGTTCGGAAACAGTCCGTGCTGAAAGGCCACTGCAAATTGTTCCACTTCAAGGAGGTCCTCCTCCAACTCCAGACAACGGATATAATCCAACCTGTAAGAATATTTTAGTCAATCTGTGCTTAAATCTTCATTAAAAATAATTTAATACTATATATATATATATTTGAATCAAATGACAACAATTATTATTTAGTTCCAAATGAGCGAGTGAATCCTGCTGCACTCGAGGACATTATTTCAAGATATCCTTCTGAAAGAGGGATTGGCAGAGGATTAAGAAGAACTCCTTACCATGATCCGAATCGCCCGTGGGTTCCATTCGAAGAAGAAGAACATGAACAAACGCAAGCAACAAGTAGAAATGAGGCTTTTATCAGATTTGTGCGAAGTTCACAAGAAACAACTACAAGTTTATTCCGAGTAATGTTTAAATATTTTTAAAATATTTTATTGAGCTAAATGATAATAATTAATAATCCAATCATCAACCAATACCATTTTTAACGTATTTTTATAATTCTTTTAGATTCCAATTGTAACAGTTCCAACTCAACAAGGAGAGCGTGGTTTGTGTTGTTTTTGCTCATCACTTGAACCGAATATTATTAATCATTTCGAGACGAGGCATCAGGGTTGTCTTCAAAGAACTATGGATGGTTTCTGTGGCGAAGTTCGAGGTATTTTATTATCCAAATTGAAATGGCTAATAATAATAAAGTATTTGTTATCTTAATAAAATATTTTTTAGATTCTTTCTATCATCTTTGCCCTCAATGCTATGAAGTGAACGGGGGAAGAAACATTCACAGACTTCAAATGAACCTTAGCCATTTTGCCAACATTGGAAATGAAACTTCACTTTCACTTCCACCCCTTCCTATGGCACCAAGTGCAAATGAAGCATTAGAAGCTCGAGAAATTGAAGATCAAGTAACTGATGCTATTATGAGAGCATCATTACCAACTAATGTAAACCGAGAAGGTAATTAAGTATTATTGCTGATGTCGTTAATCATAAAATACTGATAATCATAAAAATATTTAATTACACTTTTTTCTTTTTCATAACAAGTTCTTTGATTCCAGGTGTGGATTCTTATTTAGGAGTTTTACCTTACCTTGGTTTAAGAGAAAGAAAGCCTTATCCCAATCATATTCCTTTTGAAGAAACTGATCCTTTAGGATCCAGGATTGTTGACAAAGTTTGTGAGCTTAAACGTAAGAAATCATCTTTTTTTATAAATCTTTTAATTAATAAGCTTCTAGGTATACAATAGAGTTAAAATAACAAAATTATAACGGATCTTAAGCTCGATTTTTGTTATAGCTGTGACTGTAGCTCAAGATGCCCGTAATTTAGGAGAACAAGTAATGGGATTAGACGAATCGAAAAAGCGGATCACTGCACTAAAAAATTCAACTGAAGCTGCACAAGTTCTCATTTCAAGAAATTTGATAATGCAGACTTTGACAATGTTTAGTATCAGGTAAATAAAAAAACTTTTTATTGTAACTTTCAAATCTCAAACCATTTAAATCTGTATTTACTACTTCTACTAATTAGTAAATAATTGTGTTATTTTATAATTTTAGCGATTGGTCCTGTGATTTGATCTCTGCACTGGAAAAAATTGGCCTTGCTGATATTCATAAGCTTATCAAGATCATGTGCTTAGCTGCTGCAGACAGAATGCAATCTCAAGATGGCAAAAATGAGGACGAAAAGAAATTTTACAACACAAGTTCGCATCTAAATCGTTTCGGAGCAAGTCGAATCAATATGCCATTTGATGATCGAATTTGCAATAAGTTACAACATATCAGTCGTGCAATTGAGTTGCTAATTATTTCTGACGTTAAGCCTGCTAAGCTCGTATTAGATTTATGTACAAGGGTAAGTAATAGATTTTCCAATACATATTTCATATTGATCAATTACATGAACAAAAATTGACAAGAAAAATATTAAACGTTTAGGAACTTCTGAGTGCATCTGTTGGATTTATTAAAGTGAACAGTACAGTGGAAAATATGCAACAACCAAATTTCTTGGTGACAATGTGTCTTGTTAATCTTTTATGTTCTCATCCTGCGTTGTCGCTTCTTGATAAAGGTGTGTTTAATATTTTTTATTTTCTTAATTGATATTTCATCACTGATTATATTGTATTTAATTTTTTTAGACCCAATGAAAACTCCAGCAAGTCCTTCAGAAGTTAATTTCGACTCTTCACTTTTCTTGCTGGACTCACTCGCCTCTTGCATTATGTCTGCAAGAATGACTGGTCCTTATCGACAATGGGCTACAGAACAACTGGTAATTTCATAATAATTCATAAATACCATAACATGTCTATCGATGTTGTGAGTTTCTTATAAGTATGGGCTCAACAATCATTTGATTTTGTAGGTTAAATGTTTAACAACACGAGCAAATACAGCGCGACTCACAAATCCAGAAACAATAAATTATTCTGATCTGTGCAACGTAATGCCAAAATGTCTGACAATTGATGTGAGAGGCCACGAAAATAGAATTACTTGTTTGGAATGGATCCAAAAGAAGGGCCAATTTGCTAGCTGGTAAAATTAAAATTTATTTTCTCTTATTAAATTGTATACATCATGTAATTAATACAAATCATAAAATTTATCAAATTTTAGTGGCTACGATGGTACTGTTCGTACATGGTCTATTCAAAATAAAAACGTGGTGCTTGAGCATATTTTAATGTTTCAAAAGTCATCAAACATGTTTGGGAATGAATTGAGTGGTGAATTGATCTCGGTAATTATTTCTCTATAAAATTAGTTTTGCCAAATGAATTATTGCTTTTAAGTTTAAATATAGAACAAATAGTACTATAATTAATAGTTACCTAATTCTTGAATTTTGGATTGTATTATTGTATGATAAGTTTATTTTATATTTTACCCCTATAGAATTTATGTTGGTCACAAAACGGAAGATTTTTAGCTGCAAGTATGAATTATTGCCTAAATATTTGGATCCTCGCAAGTTCTGAATGTCACATTGAAGATCATTCCGCCATGATCACGTCTCTCGCTTGGCCAAAATTTTCTACCTCAGAAGATCTCGATTTCTTACTTGTTGGTCGTGTTGATGGTAATATTGAAATCTCTTTATTGAAAATTCCAATTCCAATTCGTTCATGGTTTAGGATCCGTGTCGCTCGTGACTATTCAATCAAAATCTATTTTCTCCACTGAGGAGATTTTTGGTGCAGAAGAGCAAAGCATGGGTGAGCAGAGCACTTTTATTTAAATTCAGTTTTTTATGGCACATTGGATATGAATTTGCATTTTTATGACCCTATTTATGTCAAATATCTGTAGGCGGAGTTGGGTTTATTGATTGGGCTTACCACGATAAATTCTTCGCTGTCGGTTACTTTGATGGGGTGCTTAAGTTCTGCAAGAGAGAACTGAAGCAGAAACCACTCATCCATAGAGCCCATCAAGGAGGTTTAACTGGGCTTAAGTTTGACCCACAAGGAGAAATATTGGCAACTTGTGGAGCTGATCGAATATGTCGCCTTTGGCTTGAACTGGAAGGATATTGGACGTGCACGGAAGAAATTGAGTGTGAACATGAGCCCGTGTCTCTCATCTGGTCCCCTGTCGTTTCTAAGAGTAGATCCGGAGGGATCTTTGCTTTGGGATTTAACAATGGGAATGTGAACATCTGGAGTGTGGACATTCCGAAAAATCAGAGTTTGGAAGAAGTTCTCAAATACTCTGGGAAGATCAAGCTGATGCATTGTCTCCGAGCTCATCCATATTTCCCGGTCACAGCATTGAGCTTTAACTCAAAAGGATCCATTTTGGCGACAGGATGTTCGAAAGGAAATGGGACTATTAATATGTGGTCGGTCGAGTTTGGACTTTTAATGTACACCGTTACTGGGCAAGGATCAGTTACGAATCTATGTTGGGCAGGAGATGTTGCTCTTACAGCCTCATTTACTCGATCAAAGGTATAAAGTCTATATAAAGTTTCATTTAATTTATAAAATTACACTTTTCTCACACTCCCATTTTTATACTTTTTTAGGAAGTGAAATTGATTCATTATCACGAGGAAAAGTTGAAGGATACTCTCGTTCTTGCCAATTGCCGAACTGTCTTGCTTCATCAGGGACTCAACGCATTGCATTTGATGCCGACTTTTAAAGCTCTTCTTACTTACCTCCCAAATATGATGAAGGTATGATTTTATATTTATCATTAATTTAATTATTTATACTTAATTAATTAATAAATAACGGACGTCTTTAAAGTTAAAAATGAAAATAATTTATTTCAGGAACAATACGAATACGAAAAGTCGAAGATTGACGATCATTTGATTTACTCAAAGTATCTTCAAGGGCTTGCTGGTTTGGCTCTCAATTTAGGAGTTGATAAAGTCATCGGAAGCAATAATCAATCTTCAAATGGCGTTGATCTCGCTAAACGTATAAATTATTGATTTTGAATCACAATTTCATAAATGATCATTTGTTTGATATTACATGATGATTTTTCTTTATATAGCGAATAATTGGCATTGGTTAAAAAATCTTGGATTAACAATCCGAACTGCTGAGGCTTTACTAAATAGAACAACATTCCCAACTGATTTTGTTGAAAAATATAAAATTGGTATATATGAAACCTTACTTTTGTAAAGCATTATTATTAGCCAAAAGAGATGTTGAAAAAACATAAACTTGACTTATTGATTTTGCAGAGGAAGAAGATGACAATACTATTGATTTTACACTTGAAATGGATTCTCAAGTAATGTCATTTTTTACCCAGCAACCGAATGATTGGCAATTTGGAGGAAAATGTATAGTTTACATGTGGGGAAATGGAAGACATGGCCAACTGGGAGACGCGACTCTTCCTAATGGTATAATTCAATTTTCACAATTTCCAAATTTCCAACATTTAAATTATAGATGACAATTTTAACATTTGAATTTTAATGTATAGGAAGGCACATCATTTGCCCAAGAACTGCACCTTTATTCTGTGGATCTCAGCAAATCATATGCGGACAAAATTGTACTTTTCTCATTAACGGCAACGGGGCGGTTCTCTCTATTGGAGAAGGGAGCTATGGAAGGCTAGGGCATGGAAATTCCGATGATATTCATACACAAACCGTGATATCTGCATTGCAAGGTAATTAATTAAATGTCATTTTAATCCATAAAGTCGGGAAGTACATTAGCAAATAACTAATCAGGCTACGTCATCATCGCTCTTGCAACGTCTTGTGGGTCTGATGGGCATAGTTTGGCTCTTGCTGAAGGAGGTGAAGTTTTCTCATGGGGTGACGGAGATTATGGAAAACTTGGTCATGGGACGTCCGATAGGCAAAGAAAACCAAAACAAATTGAGGCTTTGCGAAATGAAACAATTATTCAAGTATGATTTTATAATATCTCAATATATAACATGCATTAACCACCACACTATACAACTTATATCTATTCAAATAATTCAGTTCATTTTGTTCAATTTTAGTCATAAATTAATTTAAGTTGTTTGACTCATTAAAATTTATATTAAAAGCTGTTTATCTTCCTAAGGTCGCTTGTGGATTTAAACATTCTGCAGTGTTAAACGCCGAAGGTCAAGTCTTTGTATTTGGAAGTTCTGAATATGGAAGGCTTGGACTTGGGAACGTGGGAAATAAAAAGACTCCAGAAAAACTTCAGGCTTTGCTTCAACAAAGAATCGGTTTTATCGCGTGCGGACTCGCTCGTAAGTTCTAATATGATTAATTGCTCTCAGGTTCTCTGTGGCTAATATTTTATGTGATGTTTGTGATATGATCTTTATGAAACCAATAAATAAATTTTAGATACCATTTGCGTATCGGCGGATGGAAATTGCGTTTGGGTAAGTTTATTACATGTTCGATTAATTTCATTAAATCCTTTTTGGTTTCAATCATTTGATCATATCCTTATTTAAATAGGCCTTTGGAGATGGAGAAAACGGAAAATTGGGTCTTGGATCTTCAAATCCAGCTGCCACTCCACAGCTAATTGACGACCTTCAAAATGTTGGGATCGTCAAAGTTTGTTGCGGGACTCAAT
Source organism: Neelides folsomi (assembly GCA_034687125.1). NCBI lineage: Eukaryota > Metazoa > Arthropoda > Collembola > Neelipleona > Neelidae > Neelides > Neelides folsomi. The sequence goes on along the minus strand of JAQGBZ010000001.1, from coordinate 660,794 downwards.
TTACAGTCTTTTTGAGCAAGAAAGGAAATGTTTACACTTGTGGAATGGATAGACTCATAGGCCATTCCCATTCCCGATATCAAAATCGACCCATTCCAGTAAGTTCCTATAAGTCAAAGAGCTGGATATCAAATGTTAGAAATCTCTTTCATGCTACAAATTAACCTTTTTAGATCACAAGCCTGAATGACAAAGTTATAGTGGATATCTCGGTCGGTGCTGAGCATACTCTCTGCGTTACGGTAGAAGGAGATGTTTACGGGTGGGGAAGCAACAGCGAAGGACAACTTGGACTTGGACACGTAAGGAAATTATTTAAAATTCAACTCGTCCTTCACCTTCCCTTTGAACCCCAAATTTAATTACATTTACCCTTTGTTCAATTCCCCTCATTTGTATTTTATCCAAATATGCAATTTGTGTTAATTACCAATTATTGTCAAATCTCAGACTATCACGGTGAGGGAGCCGGAAAAAATCCCCAACCTGAAAGGAATCCAACAAGTAAGGGGTTAAAAATTAAACATATGTAAAGTGGGGCAATAAATAAGGGGCTAATGTAATTGGATGTTGTTGTGCGAAGGTTTCTGCCGGTCGAATTCACAGTGCTGCCTGGACAGCGAGGAGATGCGATAAAGGGAAAAATCTTCACTCAGGCGAAGATTTAATTCTCGGGACTCCGGAGTCGGTTCCGCCTCAGTACCCTCGCCTTCAAGATATTCCTATACTCACTCTGAGAAGGAGGCTAAAAATCCTATATAGCTTCTCTGATCTCCTTTACTCTTCATGGAACTTTCTCCCGCTCACTGCCTCCGTTAGTTGATTTTTTTTAAAAATTGCACATATAAACATTATCAAGGAAGTTTTATTCATTTATTTATAAGTAAAAAAGTTATTACTTGATCCTCAGTCTTTGCTGACTGTGAGTTACCAATCTGATGAAACGATTTAACACGGGATTATTTTCAGGGGACCGCATACAAGATTGATCCGACATATATTCCAACTTGTCCTAAACTCCGTCCTCTATATACACCGAGGATTTATAATTTGCCTTTCATCCGAACTTTGAGCCGAACGATGATTCAATCAAGAACGTATGGACCACAAATTACCGTCAGGCGGCTTACGAATCGAGGGAAGAAAAAGCCAATTTTCACTCAAGTCTCCAAACAAGTTGTTCAGCTTCCTCAACCAGAACTTCGTCTGCCATCAAGGGCTTGGAAGGTATTTGCCACTTCACTTTGTTATTAACGCCTCATTGTTAAGCTCATTGTAAGGAATGGGAAGAAAGGCTTAATTTAAATCCAATTATTCTTTGTATTAGTTAAATGTATCCCAGTAATGAGGAGCGATAATTGAAATTATACGCCCATTTATTATCATAAGCCTCCATTGATTAAAGATTTATATTTCATTTGCAAATGGATTAAGTGTGATTAAAAGCTTTGAGTTAGAAGGCATTTATTTATTCGAACGTTCAATATCGATTTGCTTTTTCCTTTCCATTGGTCGTTGAAGTAAGGAATATATCTTATAAAATTCCTATCATTTCCAACACAGGTAAAATTGATCGGAGAAGGCGCCGACGATGCTGGAGGAGTTTTTGATGACACAATCACTGAAATGTGTCTTGAGCTGACGAAGGGAACCGTACCTTATCTTATCCCAACTCCCAACTCGTCCAATGATATTGGATACAACAGGGATCGATTTCTTCTCAACCCGGACTTAACCACTTCCGAAGATTTACTCGCTTTCAAATTTATTGGTATACGAATTGATCGGAGTTTACATTTATTCTCCTTCTAGACTTGTCGTCCGCAACGGCGGTTCGGCATCTCTGCAGTCAATTCATTCATTAAGAATTTATAAATCTCTTCTTTCTCCCAAAGGAATTTTATTTGGAGTGGCCGTTCGAACCAAGAAACCTGTCGCCATTCCGCTTGCTCCTCTCATCTGGAAAGTGTTGGTTGGGGAAGAAGTGACTGTCGACGACCTTGAGGAAGTTGATGGGATGTTTGTCAAATTTCTACAATCAATTCGGGACAATGTCGCGACCAATTTCACTGAAGAAAACTTTCATGAGGTATGTGAAAAGTTAGGGTGTTTTTTTAGTCCCTTTTATTGAATTGAAGGTCGTTACTTTGTTTAATGAATTCACCTTTTGTGCTTGGTTTATACAAACTGACACGACAACTCTTTAAGTAATAAGCTTTTGACTAATGAGTGAAAGGCGATCTTGCTTAAGGTATGAAACCGTACATAATAAATTACAAGGGACAAACACAAGTATAGCCAAATGCATTAAATATAATGCTAGTGTATAAGAAGGTTCACGTTCGCATACTTATAGTTATAACATCATTAGTCTCATTAAATGAAATTAAATATTGTGTGGTATTATTTTCCTCTTTCTCTCTTGTGGAACATGATTCCATTTTCTCAACGGAAGCAGAGAGTGAGATGGAGTATTTATACATTTGTTATTCAAAGAAAGGAAATGGCACGTCACGTCTTGAGCTTTTTGTGTTTTTGACAACTTGAAAAGGAATGTTATTTGAGAAGTTGTAAACTCGTTGGTGTTGGTGGTGGGAGTAATAGAAAAGTTTTGAGAGATCTTAGAAAAAAGACATTCATATAATAAGGTAGTGATGTAAGTATGAAGAAAGAGGTTTTATTCAATCACTGTTTTCTTTCTTTTTCTCAATTTATTTATTTATGAAGGATAAAAGTAGAAGTATAAAAGGGAACTATTGAGAAACAATTTTCTTTCTCAAATTCACATTTGCCCTCTGACTGAGTGAGAGTTGGAGGAAATGAAAGCTCAAAAGAATTAAATGTCTGGTCCTTGTTCAATTATTCAGGTGATTCCATTAGAGTGCTACGAAGGGACGAGCAGTAGTGGGAAAATGGTCCCCATTGTACCCGGAGGTCGCTCATTGGGACTTTCATTTCACAATCGGTTTGACTACATCGAGAAAGCAGTTCACTTTCGTCTCCATGAAATGGATCTTCAAGTAAGTGGAATGGAAATCGATTGGTTTAATATACGACTTTTATGTTAATTGCCCATCTCTTCCACTTTAGTAATAACCCCCAAAATCCCTACAAATCTCCTTTACGTTCAAGTAATAATAAAAATGGTTATTTTATTAGATTTCAGCAGTTCGTGAGGGGATGGCTGGAATAATTCCATTTCCTCTCGTCTTTCTAATGACAGGAGCAAATTTGGAACAACTCGTCTGCGGCCTCCCCAACATCTCTGTTACACTGCTCAAGCAGGTTGTGAGGTAAAAAGACCTTATGCCAACAATGAAGGATTTCGGCCATGGGAATTAACCTCTCATTTCCTCAATGTTAAAGTTGAGGAAGGGGAGGAGATGAGATTTTGTTCGTGTGTTTTCTCATCATTCCTGTGTCAACTCATCTCAATTGATATCCCAATCGATCCAAATGAAGACTCCTATCATTGAGTATAACCTTATGTTTGAATTTCAATTTAGGTATCGAGAGATGGACGAATCCCATGAGCTTGTTCAATGGCTCTGGAGCATCCTTCAAAGTTTCTCTAATGGTGAGAGAGTTCTTTTTATGAGATTTGTCTCTGGAAGATCCAGACTCCCGGCAAACTTGGCTGATTTCACACAAAGGTTCCAAGTTATGCGTGTTGATCGACCGCCTAACGGACTCCCCACAGCTCAAACTTGCTTCTTTCAACTTCGCCTTCCGCCCTATTCATCCAAGGTATGGAGATTTAATGACCTTTTCAGTTCCTCCTTAACTAATTTGAATCCTTCACTCATACCAATCCTAACCTCATTGTAAGAAAGTGTTCAGTTCACTCCGTGAAACTAACTCGCTTTGAATCAGGCCCAATTTCAATATTGACTTTTACTGCTTAAAATATTTATTGTTCGTATTATGGCCATATCTACGATCTACGATGTTTGTGTACCTTCCATAGGCCCCTATATTTTATGCAATTTATAACTAAAGGATCTGCGCTGCCATTTTCTATTTAAACAAAATTTAGCTCCTCACTAACCCGTATGCCACGTTGTATGTATTTAACATGTATTGTGTGATATATAGGAGAAAGCTCAAATCTCTTTATCTTACACTGTAAGTAGTTAATGTGCATTTAAGCTCAAGATATTATATCTTAATGCAGTTAAACAATGGTGGAGGATTTTGAGTGAAAGCATGTAAGGGAATTTCCTGTTCACTCTTACTTAAGCCTTCTTTCAAAAAACTTTCAAGTGGAAACCAATTTACTCAAGAGTTATTTAATCCATACTTGAGCTTTACTTTGACTTTTTCATCCTCGTTAATTAATAATTAATAATATATCAAGTTCTTCCCTTGTAGTAATAATAAGGATAGTTCTGACAGTTTTTTAAGGGAAAATAATGTAGATTCTGAACTTCAAGTACTTACATAATTTATATAGGTTAAGTAGGCACTTTAATGTTAGTACGTGGATTTTTATATGAGTATTCTAACAACAAAGGGTGAGTAAGTGAGTATGTATCATTGTGTACTTTGGAGTATATACTATAATGGAAAAGTTTTATAAATCCTCCAGCGAGTAAAGCATCTTGATTATTCTTGATAGATTTATCAAAAGTTTATTAAATATTTCAGCCATGCAGGGCACGTAATGTAGTCTTACTGGGTCTGTATCAGGGCATATGTTTAAAGGACTTATTCGTATTGTCACTTAAATAGCTTAACTAAGAATTGTTCATTTTTCTTCATTATTATCTGATTTGGCTCTCCCGAGCGAAGAGGTAAAAAGTTTCATTTCCCTCGCCCAATTCAGACTCAACCCTTTGGCCTTTTAACTTGACGTTTAGCAAATTGGGAAAGTTTCTTCACCGGCCGTTGTTCCTAAATAAGGATTGTTTGCTCATTCTTACTTTTCTTTTTAGTAAAATACGTGATCAATGGCTAAATTTAGTTTGAAGAACAGTTTTTACCTTAACAAGTCGAGTACCTGCGTCATTACTCATTACGCCAATCAACTCAACTCAATCTTACACTTCCCAATTAGAGCCGTGAAAGGAATACACACGTATCATCATTACATCAATTACTATTCAACTCGTAGCTACATAACAGATATTTGTTGTGCCTTAAATAGAATTTGAGCCTGGAAATAAGCATAACAAAATAAATCCTGATTGAATATTCATACCTATGTACCTGTGTGAAAGTTAAGCATAGTTTAAGTCTATAAAGTGAAAGTATGTATAGTAAAAGTCTATGGAAATTCTTTTGCTCGCAGACGAGAGATTTAATCTTGTTAGCATTACAATTGAAATGATTGATAAAATTTATTGTTTAATTTATAGGAAATTATGATGGAGAGATTACGATACGCGATTTCCAATTGCACAAGTATTGACATGGACAACTACATGCTTGCTCGCAATGTCGGAGTGGAGGTCGAAGATGACGATGAAGAGTTGTATCCGCCGCTCTAAGGGATAACTCCAATATTCCATACTGTAGTCCCATTCTCAAGTTTTTCTAACTAACATTAAGTGTAGTCCATCTATTCTAATAACAAGGGATTGGGTCGTTACAAGGATGTATGTTCAGTATGTGTAGCAGTTTATTTACTTTATGGGATGAAAGGAACTTCAGCCGTAATATTTAATAAATTGTGTAAACAAAAAGATTGGTCCAAAATCTCTTGCCAATTCTCTCATCCTGGTTTGGAATAATTTTCTCGATTGTTTGAGTTATACAGTATGAGATTTATTATTTTAATCCTCTTTTGTTGATTAAGCACATGTAAAATAATTACATTTTATTCCCATAAGACAATTCCACATGAGATCAATTTTAACGGTATTAGTCGTATGGTTAATGTTTTATACATTTATTGTTTATTTATTTCCTAAAAACAAGTTGGTTTTACAAGGATAATTTTTACATTGGTTGTTTATAGGTAAAGATAAAAGAGTGGTTAATAAATAGTCAAAAATAGTTTATGATTTTTAAATGATTAACAGAACTACCAAAGCTAACGCTTTAATTTAACCATTTTTTAATTTTAATTTATTTTCAATTACATGTTCAATCGAAAAAAGACTTATCAATCAATAACTAATAACATTACTTTAACCTTATATGGTACATTTAATCGTATTTTGGGGCATAAATTAAATATAAACTTAATTATTTTACCTTTCATTTGTGCATACCTATCGTAGGTACATATAATTTTATACATATTTAATAAATCTACCTATTTATGTATTTATAGGTAATATTCCAGTGTATGTAGATACTCTTACTTTGAAATATAGTTTGATTTGTCAATTGTTTAACAAAAAATTAGGTTAATAGACATTTCTATCATCGAAAATTCGGATACCCTTGAGTGTCTATTAATTTTGGATAATTATGTGTAAATTACTCTGATTAGGTTAATGCATGGTTTCGTTATTTGTGATTTAATAATTGTCGTTTTAACTTCGATTGTGTGCAAGCAGATTTATATGGAATGATACTTTTGTGAAAATAAAGTCTAAAAATGCAATTTCGTGTATGTACCATTTATTGATTATGAATTATGATCAGTTTATTTGATCGTCTTCGCTTCGAATTCACCCTGATTCTTTTCTATAGTTTTATTATTCCAATCCAATACCATGATTTGGTATAATAGATTCACCTTATAAATACAAATATTTACTTACATTAACTATCGTAAAAACAAAAATATCTGACCTTCGTGGTGGCTTCGGCTTTCACAAGCATTTCCAATTCCTATTTTTTACACTGCTAGGGAAGGAAATCAATAAAGTCAATTCCAAAGTGCTTTTTAATGAACTGCTGCCTAAATTAGTTAATGATGTTTATTACTCTTTCATAACTTTCCGACAATCAGTAATTTTTGTTTAATTGGCGCTTAATAATAACGTTATCGATCTTGTTTATTTTTGGGCAAAGATTACCGTTAAACATCTCTAATTTACTGGGAGCCTTGTTAGGAATATCTTTCTAAGAATGGGAATTGCTGATGAGTTATATTTTTTAATTCTAATTTTCATTTTTACAAGTCAATTATGCTTTCAGAGAATATTCCATCTATCAATAATTGGTATTATAATAACCTTTTATAAAATATTATTTTTAATTTTGAATAGCTTTTGGGCTTTTACTGATATAATCTTTTCATATTGACTGTGCATTAAATCTTATTTTTGAGGTACGATCGTACGAATTTTTATAATATGTTAACGCCTAAGCTTTTGTCCTTAGTATAGTCATACTTTGTTTAAACACAATGGTGGGTCAATGATGAAATAATGATGTTGTCGCTTAAGTATTTCGTAGCTTTAAAAATGTCGATATTTTCACTTGTTTTAACATTATTTGTGAAAGGAGATTGTTCAAACTCGATTGGTATGCTCACTTTACACCCTTCTGATGCCATTTACATAAACTAATCATTTTCCTATACAAGTTATTACTAAACATTAGAAGATTTAGAAGCGTATATAATCGTCCTTATACACTAATGTAGATTTTCATATTATATTGTTTTACTTAAAATATGGAATTACAGCTTGTATACATATTACTTATGTACTAATTATTATGCTTCGTAATTTCCAATGAATATCATATACCTACCTGTATTCTTAATAGTTTTTCTATTCATCTATACTCTACTGCCATATTTATTATATACCATTGTATCTACGATCTTTTCTATCTCATAGTCCTTTTCCTTTTATCATAGATTTCGTTATTTTATACATATTATCCTAGTAGGATTAAGTATATCGTTCTAATATCAATAATTATAATTTATAATAAATAAATATTTCTTAAGTACCTACATATTAGTATAGCATCAAATACCTACCTACATATTTACATATTACATACTACAACTATTTAATTACTCTACATTACCTAATATTTTAGTGATTTAATAAACACTAATGTAATTGCTATTAACTAGGTATTTACAAATACCATAAATACATTACACTTTACCTCTATGTTAGCTACTAAATGAGACTATTTAATTACTTAAATGTTATCATTTAAAGTTTTGGCAATTTAGGGGAGTACTATTCACCTAAAGTTCTGAAAGAACCAAAATCTTTTTAGTTCACTAAAAATCTAAATTATAATATTAACATTTCTCAACTATTTTGATACAAATTCATATATACAAATTCAGCGACTCCTCTGGTTCAAAAAGGTTCATTAAGAAGCCCCCTTGAAAGAAATTGAAAAAAATTGTAAATGGGCAGGAGTGATATAAAAATAGAGAGTGAATAAAGGACAAAAGAGACAATTAGGTTGAAAAAGATGAGTTTTGTGCGAGGAGGAAAGTCTTTTCTTCACTTGGTTATTGATCGAACCAAGGGGAGAGGAAAGTTGTTGGTGAATGTATTCGCATGAGATTGGAAATATTTTCCAAGACTTTTCCTTCCCTTTCAAATGAAATAACGAGGAATGTACGGGTGGTGTAGAGCTACTTATTACTACAGGTCACTATGTCGAACGCACAGGGAACATTAGTTCATTCCATACATTTAAAGCAGGGATCCTTTCCTGGGCTCTCCAGCTCTTAAGTTCGGATCGATTGTGCCTTCTCGCAAAGATTTGATATCCATTTTGAAATTGCACCGTTGGCCCTTCGCAGAACGCCGGAATGCCGTCCAAGGAATTCTACGAAGAAGGAAGAATCACTTTCAACTTACAATATTATCAGAGAGGAGAAGTTTATTAATACACCACGGTGAATAGTTCATGCTTTGCGACGTCGAATCTTCCTAATTTGATTAAATTGCCCGGAGGGAAAGGAGAGATTTAGGAAACACAACTAAGGGCCAATTATTCTTCCTTTCCGGACCAAAGTGACAAGGAGCTTTTAATCACTGCCTCCCCCGTTCACCTTATTAGACTTATTACTCCACACAAGCTAAAAACCTAATGCATCATTATGAATCTCAAGCAAACCTTATTTCTTTCATCTTTCGGTTAATTATTCAAATCTCATTAAAGATCACCTTCATCCTGAGTTATAATAGAGATATATTACATCTCCGATTAATATATGAGGAAAGTTGATTCATAATTATACAGAGATATTAAACCTGCGTGCTAATGTTGGCTTTCCTCCTTAGAAGGATAATTTGCATCCAAATGAGTTTCTTTTATGAATCTTGTTTTAATTAGCTGGAAATGGGCTCCACCAACTCAGCAAATATGTAAGTTATATTTAATATAAAAGGAATTGAAATTTGAAAGTGAGAAAGCTCGGGGTAGAAGGATTGAGATAAGGAGTTTACATAATCCTTTACCCCCTTTAATTCTCTCTCATGGTTTTATCTGTGTTACACGGCCCTTCGACTTATATTTACAATAAGGCTATTCACATTGATATACATTATGCATGAAATTCGCATATTAGGAGTAAACTGTATTCATCGATCAATTTTCTCGTTCCTTTCCATTTCATTGAAATCATAAAAAGGAGCATAGGGCTTTCTCATTCACTTCAAATAATTACCTCTGGGAAAGGAGCTTATCAGAATAAAGGTTTTCCCTCATCCGCCCTGCTGGAGATGAAGGGAGAAATTCTTAATTATATCTCCTTTTTCAAAGTTCTGAGGCAATCTTACTTCAATGTTGAATACAACTGAGACTCTATTTATATTAAGATTCTCTGCGCACCCCAATAAACATTTCAGGATTTTCTTTATCAAACAAATATCACTAATATACCTACAAACAAATACATACATATATAAGAATATCCTTCTCAAATCCATTATAAAATGAAATGCAAAGCACAAAGATGAATCCTTTACATATTTGAATATAATAAAGAATTTGCCAATAAAATAGAAGGAATTTCTATGTTTAAAACATTCATGAGTTCTGAGTTCATGACATTATGTCAGGGCTCATTTGATTCCCCAAAGTTCAATCTTTGTCCCAAATGGCAACAGGTTCACAAATTGGTTGGAGAGAATCAACGCGTCCCCCTTCAGTCCCTATGTATTTATAGCTCTCAAACTCAATTCTCAAAGTTATATTCATGAGAGTGATGATGAAAGAGAAAGAGATAATAAGAGGGAAACAGTTTGTTATCAACTTTTCTTGACACACCAATTGAATAAAATCATGTTGGAGTGTGAAGATACAAAACAGTACGAATTGCATACTCTATATTAAATTTACTGCTTATTTGATTATTTTCTCTTGTTTCAGATTGCACATATCACATCTAGTTGAATGAGGGATAGTTGGAGTAATTCTTGTCTAGACAATAAAGAAGGATTTGGATTGAGGAAATAGAAGGATAATATGAACCAATTGAATTACGATGACATGTCACTCCGGCGAACCACCTGCCTTTCTATACCAATTTTACCAATTTCATCATATGAGAAAGATAGGGGGAAATGAATGAGAGTTGCAAGTTCATGAAAGAGATAATTTTCCCTCAAGACCCCGACTAATTCAATTCGCTTTTTTTCTCCATTCGGGAAAAGTTTTATCAAATGACTTTTTTCCACTGAAGTCTATTTAGTTTCCTCTTTAATAAAATAAATAGTTTTCTCTATATTTTTCTATTGGGTAAGTTGAGAAAATATATTTTTCATAATGGCCCAATAACAATTGACATCCCATTGATTTTGAGTTGAAAAAGTTGAATTGAATTTTGGGGGAAATGTTTAAATATTTATTCCGCTCCCTGACTCGAATCAAAAGCGTGATAAAGGGGAATTTGAATGAGAATATTGTTAAACTTACCACGAGCCACTTGTGCCGTTTGGGAAATTCGAGCTCCGACCCCTTCAGCCTGAAGAAAGACAAAGGCATTTTAGTCATTCATTCATTTTTGGGGGCACTTACATCCTAAATGACCCCAAGTTTCTCTTTCATAAATCTTCGAGGGACCGGATATTTACTACATGTTGGACAAATCCCAAGAGATCACATTTGCCTTTACCACTAATGGCACAACGATATGAATTTTAACCCTTTCATCCATAAATTCTTTTTGGTTTCTTCTACAAACATGTGTTGCATAAAACATGGGAGTTTTGGGGAAAGTAATCGTACTTTAGAACTTTGATTGTTCTATTTATCCACCTCAAGGCTTATTTGCAACCCTCATTTATTAATCACATTACTTGAAAAAATTAAATTCTCAATCATTTTTTTATATAATAATTCTAAATAAGAATATTTAATGGTTTTAAATCATTAGAAATCAAAACGACCCATGTCAGTTAAAATTTAAATTAATTTGGTTAAAATGTCCAACCTTTTGTCTATTGGCGACTTCAATCTTCGCAGTTTCAATGATTTCGTTAACAAATCTAGAAGCAATTTCAACAAGCTGCGGGTCATTAGGGTCAATGGTAAGGTCATCCGAGTCATCGTAGTAGTCGTCTCCGTGAGAAGTGCAGTTTGGCAGGGGCGGGGGTTGGTCATAGTGTTGGCTGAGGTGAAATTGGAACTCGGGGACTGAAGGTTCAGTAAAATCAACGACCCCATCTGTTACTCCGGAAAAACCAGGTGATTTGATTACGACAGCTTTCTTCCCACTTCGCTTCGACTTGGGAGACTCGGGGCAGAAATCCTCAGTGTCTTCAAAGGTGAGTTTACGCGTTCCCTTCATGCAGCTCTTGGGGCTTTCCGGTGCTAGAAGTAATAAATAAATTAATGTTATTTCAAATATTCCCGGGAAGAGGAAATTTGGTTACGACGCTTCCTCTTTCACTTTAAACTTCCATCTTTATTTACTTTTGCAAACTTTGGGGCTTTTGCACTTTTACCATTTATTGATATTTGATAAACATCTTAATGTATTCATACAGGGTCAGTTTATTATTCAACTTTCATTTTCATCATTTCCTCACGAATGAGAAAACAATTACTTACAATTTTCTTATCAATGGAACTCATTGGGAAACGTATGTTTTCCTCCAATACATTTTGTTTAACAAGTTTTGTAAACATTTAATAACTTTCTCCAATTACCGAATCCTTAAAAGTTAAATTACAATACATACAGTGGGTCCAATATTAAAACCACTTTTTCCCATCAAAGACTTCTAAAGAGATTTCTAAAGATTTTCATTAAACAAAAAGTCTATCTTACCACTAGGGAATAATCTGACATATATATGTATTATTATCTTGGTAGGATGAATGCTTAAAAGTTTTAATATAATTTTTGAGGAAATTGCCTCCTTTTAATTTGGTTTGAGCCTTCGTTCTCGGAGAACAAATTGGGCCGGAGGGAGCAGATCGATACGAGGTGTGTGCATAAACAAGGATCTTCAATATCTGTGGGAAAGGATCTGTGGCTTGGGTTTGGCGGTGAGGGAAACAATGGGCCCTGCATAACTCAAACAGAACATTTTTCTCTTACGCGTCTCGGCGAACCTGACGTTCTCCCTTCCTTGCGGTTCCATTTTGATGGATAAACGGATATAAAAGATTGGAAGATAAATTGATTTCAAATTGGATGAGCTCGAGTGGATCTATTTAAGTACTGATGAGGGGAGAGGACGAGATTATCGGATTTCCACTCCACGAAGGCCGGAATTTCGATGAGAAAGGTAGAACGGGTCGAAGAGTGAGGACAAGCACGAAGAACTTCACCTTCCTTCACTCATGAATTTTTAAACGGGTTTTTACTCGGTTCTCATCCCTGCCACCTTCACCACTTCATTAGCTTTTCTTAGTGTCTTGAAAAGTGTTCCTTTTGATCCCTTTACCTGGAGCTGACGTGGTTCTGGGGTTTGGAACCAGGTTTGTGGGAAACACCTCGAGGAGATCAATGGGCAGAAAAGCGGATGATGTTTCGGAGACGGGGCAATGTAGAAAAGTTCCCCTGGCAAGGAGGAAACTTCCACTCTGAGGTGGTTGTGTGCCGGAGTGAATTTTTGGCAGGATGATTGCCGCCAGTGAAGTCGCTCAGAGGAGTGAATGAGACAGACTCTCCACCTTCCCCGGTTATTCACTGAGGAGGATCCAGGCTCGGATGGAATCGGGATTCGGAGATACGCCGACCAAGCTCAGTGAGCGAACCAATACGTCAACGACGTCGAGAGAGGGAAAGGAGAATAAAACTTGGAGAGGAATTCTATTTTTCTCCCTCCGACCCATGGAGAAACTCGTCTTGCGTATTTCTCCCAATCCGACCTCGTCAGGAAGGGCCGAGTGATCCCACATTTGCATGCCCCATTTTCCACCTTAATTATCTGACGATGAGTTCATACACCTGACACTCCTTCACTAGGGAGAGAAACATGAGAACAGAGTTGACCTCAGAGTCTCTTTTATTCAACGAGTAGGTTCAATGGCTCAGCGGGTCTTTTATTCTCTCCTGATTCAATTCCCGGGGAAAGTGGAAATCAAAGCTGGAAATCCGAAACCCTCACTCTCACTTGCCTTTCAAGCACAGAAACGTGTGAAGACTTCTGACTCAATATTTGGGAAATGGGCATATAAGAGGTTTCACGGGAATTATTATGCCAAGGCACATTATATAAGAGACCATTATGAAGTTATGATACGTACCATCTCCTTCCTTACCCCAATTCCCAATAAATACATATATGCCAGGTTCTTTAAACTCCAAAATGGTATTTATCTTTTCATTTTCCACTGTTTCCACATTCTGAGACAATCATATGTAATAAGGTATACTTATTTGTATTTGTAGACGTAGTTTCATTGATTCAATTTAACCATCAAGCTATGTTATATTTCCCATGAACAAAGATTGAATGTGACATTTTCATAAATATTCAATTGCTAACTGAATTAACTACTGATATAAATAAATATGTGTATAAATAAATATTGATTTGTTATATATTAGAGCTTTCATATTTGAGCGAGGATATTCAATTTACTAACTGAATTAACTATAAATATATGTGTATAAATAAATAATGATTTGTTATATTAGAGCTTTCATATTTGAGTGAGGATATTTGGGAGGAAAGTGATCAATTTAGATCCAGTGAGAAAGATTCGACCACACAACTCTCACTCACAGATTCCCACCACGTCTCTCCATGCTACCATCAACCAAGAAAATTGAATTACTTATATTATGAGTAGTTACATACAACATACAATGAAATGACGCATGAGAATTTCTTATGAAGCATACTTACTCCAATTTCATTCCAATTTTATTAACTGTCTAAACTTGATTTATTTGAACCGCGTGAGAAGAAGTAAACTGATTTATTGAACTACTTATTTATGGGAATCTTCAGACAAGTTAAATTCATCTTCATCGATTTCAACATCTAAAACCTTCATTAATTTGATGCTCTTGGTTGAATTTTGGGAAATGCAATGAGAGTAAAGCAGGTGAAAGTTTTATCATCATTTTTTCATAAAATAGAGTATGCGATTCTTCGATCGACATTTGTCTAAATATCATATTTCTTCTAAATACTCTTTAACCTAATAACTACCATCAGTATATTATGATATGTTGGATCATGATGGTGATGATGATCATTTAATCATGATTAGTAAACGAAATTAAACGGCCAAAAGTCTCATGTTTTTTCCAACCTTCTTCCTAACACGTGCGCATCAAAATTGCCGGCTGGTTTCCTATAAACTTGAACTTTAAAGTCTATGTATTAAAATACGTGTAAAAAGAGTGAGTTTGGTTTTTTATCTAAAAGTCGACTGATTCATCACTCTGTGTGATTAGTGTGATTCCCAGGTTATACAACATCAAGTGGAAATTTAATTTAATTTCCTCCTTGGACTCTAACTGACAACTGATCAAGTAAGACTTCGTTCATTGTTTCATTCTTATCCAGATACGTATAATAGTGGGTTTAAGTTGTTTAAGTGTTTAGTAGGAAATTAAGTAAGTATTAAGATGATGTTAAGATCATTTGTAATAATTTGTTATAATGAAGCATTTTAATGACGATTAAATATCTCTATTATTAGAATGAGTCTTCAATGGACGCTCGTGGCTGGATTTCTCTATGTGGAAATTGCAGTATTACTCATATTGCTTCTGCCTTACATTTCTCCTCAAAGGTAATTTTAAATTTTAACATTAATTGTTACAAAATGTAAAGCAAATGTGATTTTTTTCAAAATTAAGTCCAAAGTCCAACTGATAATTATAATTATTTCAGATGGCATAGGATATTTCGATCCAGAATTCTTGGAGCATTGGGGGCCCAAACAGCGATATATTTTTATGGTTTATTGGGACTGTTGACACTTCTCTTCCTTGGTATGTGATATATATTAGAAGTAATAATTAATAATACACTTGTAGTACTTTAATTTCTTGTAGAGATTTCAAAGATGATATTATAACAAGGCATTTAATATTTATAGATGCTGTGAGAGAGATGCGTAAGTATTCGAACGAAGATTATGATCTTAACATCAACCCGAAAGCTGAGATGCAAGCCCACATGAAACTCTTCAGGGCACAAAGGAATTTTTATATCTCTGGATTTGCACTTTTGCTCTCAATGTAAATGACAAAAGACTTTCAAATCACACAATTTATATTCGCAATTATGTTTACAATCAACGTTATAACCCATACTTAAAATTATTTCTTAATATTAAAAGGATCATTCGCCGAATTTCAACTTTACTCTCAAAGCAAGCGTCTCTCATGGCAGAGAGTCAAGCAGCAATGAAACAAGCTGAATCTGCAACTACAGCCGCAAAAAGACTTATGGATCAACAAGGAAAGGCGAAAGGAGCTGGGGATGACATGCACAGCAATGATGAAGTCCAAGCACTCCAGACTGAACTCAACACCCTCAAAGAAGGTTTCAATCATCAAATTATAAAAATTAGCTTTAAACAGACTTTTTTATTTATTAATTATGCATTATTGTATTTTTCAGAATCTGCTGCATTGAAGAGAGATCGAGATGCAATCAAATCTCAAGCAGCTTCAGTAAGCAAGGAATATGATAGACTCATGTCTGAGTATGCAAAGTTGGAGACATCTGTCAAGACGAATCAGGGGAATAAAAAGGGAGACTAATTGTTATTGTTGAAACTATTATTCGAGTTGAATTAATTTTTGGTCTCTTTTAAACCAAAACCTGTTATTCTACATGATATTAACAATTGTAATTCGCTATTAAAAAATTCACTATCAATTATAATGTACTATCAGTAGGTTGGCAATTTATTGCCATATCCTAATATTTTTGAAAAAATTTGATATAACTTTAATAGTTTTAATAATTTAATTTGTTTTGATTTGATGTTTTAGTTCTAATATGCAAGTTGTTGGTATTTTGACCTTTTTTGTTTTTTATAAAATAGTTTTAAACTTATGAATTGATGTTGTAATTATAAAGCTAACAAGCAATAAAATTATTTAAATATTAATGAATTAAACGCATTAAAGTCTGAAAAGCTTCTTTATTCGTGCTTGTGATTATTCAAATGCATTATTCATTAGTAAATATAAATGCGCTATTTTGTTTAGTTTCAATAATAATACGTAATAAAGTAATAACATTAAAACAATGAGTGAGTTACCATTTAAAAATAAAAACTATTAACAAAGCTAGATCCCTAATATAGTCTGTATTTAAACAATTAGAAATAAAGTAAAAGAAATTTAAAATTTATAAAACGTTAACCTGAACCTTGTATTAGAAAATGAAAAATGAGAACTTATCAGAGCATAGGATATATCACAGCTCTAAATGAAAGTATTAAATCCACCCCTATAGCCATTAATTGTAAATCATTTAGTTATAAAGAAATAGTATTAAAACTATAAAATATATTGAAAATAAACAAAAGTTAAATATCTAGATAAAATACTGCTTGTCACTATAAATTAATCTAAAACAATTACAAACAATAACATTTATCATCTGAAATTAAAATCTAAATTGTCCATTTATTTGGAAATTGATTAACAGTTGGCGATCTAATCCTATAAATAACATTTTAGATTAAGAAAAATTACAAATGATTTAATATTTATGTATAATCTGATCCTGTTTTTAGTTATTGTTACGTAAATACGCTGGTATGAGTTCAACATTAAAACATTAAATCGATTTAATGCAAATAATACGAATGTAGAATATTAATGATAGATAGGAATAATGTAGGGTCGCTGAATCGCTAATTGAATCTAAAATACCTCATTAATAATGCAGTAATTATTTAATTACTACACATGTTATTCTTTGTATATTGTAAATATTATAAATGGAATCGTAAAAGTCCTGAGGATAAACCCCGTATAAAAATAAAGCTAATTATTAATTGATTCGTCCATCTCAATATCGTCACGGGATCTTTTCTTTGCGCTTTCTTTTATCTCTCCTTCATCTGAAGGATCTTCGGTGATCATTTCTTCGTCTGCTTCGGGTTTGACGATTGGAGCAAGTGAATAACCATTGACATTAATATTTGACTTCATTTCATTTCCATCTTCGTAGTTGAAAAATTCGAGTGGATTGAAATTTTCATTAATTTCATTTGCATTGAGGGTGATTTTCGTCCCTCTTTGTAAAACTTCTGATTTGTAAGGCCAGAGTGGTATAACAAAAATGGAAATGTCGTCAATTGTAGCGGCTGCAAATAGAAAAATATAATTTTTAAAATGCTTACTTATTACTAAAATTGTAAACAGTATAATTCCAAATTTTATATAATTTTATTACGAGATCCATCAGACATCTTCCAATTTCGGTCATTAAATTTTCCTCTTGCGTGCATAACAAGATCTTGTGCAGCAGACGTGTATCTGTATTTAAAGCGAGTTGGATCCGTTAGAGGATAAGTGTCGATTGTCGAAAAGACGGCTCCAGACGCCACATCATTTGGTGTAACATCCCATAATCCGTCAGTTCCCATAACTATCACATCGTCCTCACCAATTTCATCGCTTTCTACATGGATTACTTTCACCTATTCAAAAGATTAACAAATTAATTAAAAATTAATAAATAAATATTTTATAAGTTGAATAATAATGATTCATTCATTAAATCCCATACTTCTGGTTGTGAAGAGAGAAAGGGTTTTATACTAATATTCGAATTATGAGCACTGAGCTCATGATCTCCAAATCCTCGAGTAACTCCGATTGTGGCCAACACACGACTCTGTTAAAAAGAATAGTATTTATTATTTTATTTGTCAGACTACTTTTGTTAATTGTTGTTAAATGTAATGTACTAATGGAATAAAGTAGGTACCCTTTTCCCATGGCCGAAAACAACAGGAAACTTAAGATCGTCGTAAGTTGCAGTTTTATAAGCCCAGCCGGTCATAAAAGCAGCACGGTATGCGATTTTCGTTCCCACATCTTTCTTAACTGGTCTTCTTAAATATTCGTCTGAAGTAAATTCGTTTCCCAAAAGACTAGGGTTTTGTGCGGCCTGAATTTGAAAATTATGAAAATTATTTGATATTTTGTATAATTTTAAGATTTTTTCATAAAATGGATTTGAATAAAACTTACAAATTGACGAACTCTCGTTCTTTCTGATTCTGGAGTAAAATCTTGGGATAAAGCCAAAGTTTCGGCATTCTTTCTGCATAGAATTGCTCTTGAATCTCCAGCATTAGCTATGAAAATTTTTCCCAGAATGAACAAGCAGACGACAGCTGTGCAACCTCCGTTGACTCCTTCAAAATTTTTATTGTCCTCTTCTATTTGTCGGTCCTAATAAAGCAACAAAATAGTTTAAAATATTTTGTAAATGTAATCCAAATGCCGATGTAAAATAAAAAAACTGATCAAATCATTAAAAGGAAAAGGTCTGATTTATAACCATTTCATTAAAAGCCAATTCCAGTGCTCCGGTAATGAGCGAAGTATGGGTGACATTTGTTTGAGGAAACCAAAGAACTCCCCTTGTCTTTCCACTTGACTTCGTCATCTCACAAAACGGACCATCTTCAATTAAATGTTGCCCAATTTCATTGAGTTTTTCCTAATTAAAAAAACGAAGTTAGAAATAACTAACATAAACATAATTATTATGATTTATAACAAATTCATCGTTTTATAATAAAATGTATTTATAATTCCGTTTGTCCAATAATCAAATCATACATGAATAATTGTGTGAAGGACGAGAGAAGCAGCAACTGCAGCTCCTGGACCAGCGTGACCATCAAACAAGGCAAAATAACGATAAGGAATGCGAACAGTTTTTACAGCATTTTCAATAGGCAATTCCTCGGACACTCCACTGATGTTTGTGTTCAAAGTAGTTGCCTCGGGTTCAATGGGGACTTCAACGTCAATGAATCCAGTATGAACACGAGCCTGATCTTCATTTCTTTTTGATTTCCCAGAATTAATAGTTCTGCAATATTATAAATCATTTAATCTCCATTTTCTTAATCGAATGATAATTATTTCTTAGAATGACATTATCATTTATTATTGTATAGTTATTTTTACTCTGCATATCCAGCTTGCCAAGGAAGAGCAGAAATGTCCTTTGAAACAATGATAGGTCTCACAACGTGATCAGCTGTGACTTGAATTTCATCTTCGGATGAGAGTTGTAAAAAATGAGGCCTCATGTATTCGTATTTAACTGGCTTGCGTCTTTCGTAGTTCTGATGAGTAGCTTTGGAACTGTGAGGTTGTGAGTGGGATCCAAGATTTGATCCCGAACTGTGTGATGAAGACCCATTAACTTGATTTGAGTGATCGAGGCTTGTATTGCTGACGGCATTGAGTAAGGCGCTTTTGAATCGATTAATCATTTTAAATGTCCTAAAATAAAGAAATATATAATCATCATCAAAATAATATTATATAAAAGAATAAAATGAAATAAATATTTATTAATTTAATTGTAGTTTAAATGAATGCCTACACTAATATTATGCATAAACTGTTAAATTGAATAAAACTTACCTTTATAAAATACGAGTCAGATAAAAAGGCACCGAAAATTTAACAACTATCGAGGATTAACCAAATAAAAATTTGCTTTCTGATGATTAAAAATTCATGGTAAAGATGAGGAATCATGTAAAAGGATTAATTAATTAATTGGGTTTTTGAATCTTGAGTTTAATTATTTACATTGGTGCTAATGATGTCGTTAGCTCATAATGGTGGTGTGATGAGTAATATACTCTTACTCTCCAAATGATTAATTTTTAATCTTCTACTACTTGCTAAAAGAATGTCTATTATTTAAATGTCAAACTAAACCCATTAAAGACAGATGGAAAATTGAAGGTGGAACTTGAGCCAATTCGCGTTTGAGTGTGCAAAAGTGTATCAAATTGGGGTGAAGAATAGAATATCCTAAATCCTGCAACTTACGGCATACTTTTAAATTACAAGTGACATTTATCAAAGTTTTATTTCTAACTTGTTCCGAACAAATTAGTTTTTAAATAATTAAGAGATATCCAAAATGAGAGTTTAGTCATGAAATGTAATTAGGACTGCTTGGCGTTTAATGGTAATTAAATTCATTGATAAAATTATTTAGTCAAGATTATTTATTACAATCTAAAAATTAACATGTGTAGGACCACATTTCATTTATTAACATTGTTAAAGCAGCCTTGAAGTTAACGGTACACACACTATCTGTACATAACTAAATATTAAAAAGTTTAAATCGTATTAACCACAAGGCAGCGATTAATGACTGCATTTATTATAATTTAAATGGTTTTACAATGGTAGGAGATCCATTGTTAATCCTCTTCAATTTATCGAATTTTTGCATTATAATAAATATTCCGACACAGATTCAGATTAAGCATACAAACCCTTCTTTTAACTTAATTTAGAGACTTCCGTGTCTGAGAACCAGTGGCTAATGATTAGTTGAATAGTGACTTTATTTTGAAACTAAACGATGGAGGAAAAGGACTTGAATATCAGCACTAACTCTAATGAGCTCACCGATCCAGATGAACGTTATAATAAGGTAAATGATAAATGTAAAAGTATTAACTATTTAATACTTATTTACATATTGATATGAATCAAGAATATTTGGAGAAGTTTAAAATTGTTGATTATTATTTAGCTCAAAGTGTTGGCCGCCAAGCTAAAGAGAAAGACTATTGAGCAAGCTGCCGAAATCAAGAAATTAGATGAAGAAAAGGCTAAGCTGTTTGAAAGGACTAAAATGACATTAAAGATTCAGCAAGAACTTGACAATGCTCAAGATGAAGTGGATAGGCTCAAGAAGAAAGAAAAGTCATTAGAAAAAGACTTAAAAGCATCAATTGATTTAAATATTAAATCCAAAGAAGCTCACTATGATGAAAATTCTCAGATTCAGGTAAAATTGATAATTATCCTCCTTTTAAATGATAACATATAAACTTTTACAATAAAAGTTTTGATAGGAAAATTGAATTGGATGATCATTGATTTAAATTCTTGTTGTAATTTAGAGTTTGACTGCTACTAATATAATTTTGAGAGATAAAGTAGAAAGGCTTGAGAAATCAGAAGTAGAAAACAAACATTGGAAAGAAATGGCAGAAACTTTAGAGAAAGAACTCAAGGAAGCTAAAGTTGTAGGAGCGGGTGCTGAACAGGTTGGTCTATCACTTATTATCAAATAAACAAACATTTTAACATTTTCCTATCTCCTTGAATTGATTCGAACTTGCAAAATACCATTTCAACAAAGAACTTTGTAAGTAAGATTTAATTTAAAATGAGTGATCTATAACTAGGAAAAAAGACAAGCGACAATTTTATCCCTGGAAATTTCCGATTATGAAAAGAAGATTCAAAATTTTCAAGATCTTCTCGAAGACAAAGACAGGGAAATGGAAAGATTGAAAGAAGATGTCATTATTAAAGAAAAAGTCATTGAAGAGGACCAAGAAAAGATTTTGACTTCTCAAGAAAAGATTGAACAACTGACTGGTGCTAAAGAAACTCTTCAAGTTAGTTGTCTATTTTGTAGATTATGTCTCATTATTATTATAATTTAATCTATAAAAATATACCACTCAAACACACCGGAGTTGGCGCTGTCCATGGCGCGGCAACTTTTATTGTTTTTCTACTTTAATTTTCTAAAAACTGCATTCTTATTAAATTAATTAACTCTTGTGGTGTTACTTATGCATTCCCCGTTTAATATAAAATTTGAAAAGGAAGATTGGTGTGAAATAAAATGATGAGGAATAGAATAAGGAAATAAAAAGATAATGTCAATCTAGGGACCGC
This sequence comes from Neelides folsomi, assembly GCA_034687125.1. Lineage (NCBI taxonomy): Eukaryota > Metazoa > Arthropoda > Collembola > Neelipleona > Neelidae > Neelides > Neelides folsomi. Next base: position 638,557 of record JAQGBZ010000001.1, on the reverse strand, counting down.
GCCAATTCCCGTGTGTTTGAGTAGTACTTCAGAATATTTAAGGTAAATCAGCTGGATAAGAGATTACATTATGGAGTTAAAAACTAGTAATAGTAATGAAAATTTTAAATACAGGCCGACGTTATAAGAAAAACTGAAAAAGTTAACTTTTTGCAAGAAGAATTAACGAAGCTAAATGAGAAATTGAACGAAAAGAAACAAGAATACGGAAAACTCGAACTGGACCACAAATTTCTAAAAATGAATCTTGAAACCGAGATGAAGCAATTTGATGAAAAAGAAACGTCCATGATGAAAACCATTTCCAATTTAGAGCATAGGGTAAATTATTTATTAAGATATACTACCTGAATTCGATTTCTAATTAGGCAAGTAACACTTTATTTTTGTAGATCTCACTTTATGAAGAAGAAAAGCTTGGGCGAGAATCCCAAATTTCGAACTTGAAGCTTGAAATTCGTCAATTGGATTCGGAATACAATAATTATAAAGTTAAGGCTTTAACGATGTTGCGATCTCAAAAGCCGCTTACCAATGATGCGTTTGAAAAGGACCAATTAGAAAACATGCAGAAAATTGTTCAAGACTTTCATTCCGAAATTGGAATATTAAAGTAATGTCTATTTTAAATATTTTGTATATTCGAATCTCAACAAAATCGCATAAAAATTAACTTCTAAATTATGTTTGTCTTTATACACATAATAAATAAATTTTTTACTAGGAGTGACTTTCAAGCATTGAAAGCAGAAAACGAAAATTTGGTCTTTGACAAAACCGAATTGACCTTAAAATTGAATAAATTTAAGACGAACTGTTTGGAAAATGAGCTCGCCTTAAACAATGACATTACTTCTCTTAAGGAAGAGCTCAGAAAGAAAGATACAAAGTTTTCTTCTGAAATTGATAAACTCAAGGCTGAGCATGAAACTGACAAGGCTTTACTTATTGTGATTCTTTATTTTCACTTAAAATTATAAATTATTGTTATAATAGAAATGGAATCTTAAACTTTTAGTAATCTCAGCATTACGGATTGTTTTTATTTTTTCTTAAAGGAAAATTTTGAGTCGAAGAAGGTGCATTATGAATCTCAATTGAGAAGTTTTAAAGAAGAATTAGAATTGTCAAGAATCCCTGAAACATTTGAGAATCCAAAACCACAATTACAACCCAACGATGAAATTGAGACACCAATTGGATTTCGCCCTATCAATCCAAATATTCCGTTGATGAGCAATTCTGTTCACATGCCTTTGACGATTGACACTAATTTAAATACGCCTGGAATGTATGGATTTGAACAATTGCGAATGATGCCCAGAGGAGAATGCGAGGTTTGCTGATATTTTTGTTATAAATTTTTTTGAAAATGATTAAACCAATTTTATATTTAGGGCTCTGAAAGTGTAAACTCGACTTATTTATCACGAAATGACAACATATCATTTGAGCAGCTGTTGAGTGCTAGTTTTGAGTCTGTTGCAAATTCTAAAGGTAAGTTTAAAAATTCTATCTATAACAAAACTTAAAAAGTTATTGAGGATTAAAACAATTATATTATAATTGATAGTAACCGACTTGAATGAGTTTGAGATTCATAATTACGACCAATTAAAAACGGAACTTCAGCGAAGCAACTCCCAAATTCAACATCTTACGTCAATTATTCGAGAGTCTGAATCCAATTGCGAACGCTTAAATCAACTGAGCGAAGCTCTGAAAGAAGAAATCAGGAGAATTGAGAGAGACAACGAGAGAAAGGAGCACATCAAGGAAAACACAGAATATCTTAAAAACATACTTTTAAAGGTAAGACATTTCTTCAAATAATCTAACATTTAATAATATTTTGTTGTGGTTAATGTGTTAAATCTTTTTATCCTAGTTTATAACTTTAAATGGAGAAGATGAGCGGTTGAGATTGATTCCTGTAATTCAAACGATGTTGAAACTTTCACCTGAAGAACTTGCACGACTTGAAAATTCTGTGAAAGGTTTGACTTCATTTGTCAATATTTCGCATTGTAATATTTCTCTCAAAGTCAGTTAACAATTTTCAATATTTTAGGGTCTGGAATTTCAAAAAAAGAAGGGGCCGGATGGGGTTCTTACCTTCCTATTTGGTCTCAATCAGGGGGGTCAAAATGATTTGTAATATTTAAACCAAAAATGTATAAATACTGTTGATTTGTTACTGGAACTAAAGCTGTTAAAATACATTTTTACTATTGCGCAGGGGTGTATAAGTAGTATGAACTACTTTAAACTATAAAATAATAAACTATAAACTTTATATGTATAAAAAATCCTTAGGTATCTTGTCTGATTAATTAAAATTTAAACTTCTTATAGTTTAATAAACATTTATTGTTAGCTCGAGTAATTTCAGGAGTTTTGTAGGAAGACCTATTAGTTTTTTATATTTATTTATTGCGGTGCGGTGCTTACATAATTTATTGTGATTAAAATGATGATTAAAATTGTTGGTAGAAAATATTGACCGTTTATTATCATTTATTCATTATTATTGTCCTAATTCACATTTAAAGATTTATCGACTATCATTGTCATTTTCTTTATAAACCGGGGTACTATGAGAATTTAAAATTTATATCTTACTATGTATTGCGAAATCTAAAGAATAATTTTGGCTTTTGCCGACGATGAGTGTTTTCTTTTCAATCTCAAGCTCTTTATATTTTGCTAAATATCGATTAATTTTTACTGAAATTATTTGCAAATTGAAGTAATTTTACATGGATTATGCTTGAAATATGAGTAAACCGGTTAAAAAAGCAATTGACGAATGCCAACCCTGGGCTTGTGAAATTCAATCCTGTCTTCAAAGTAAGAAAAAATTTAATGTTCTCAATTGAAATTAAAAGATCCCTATTATCATCAAATTATCTAACCCAGAGCACAACTACCAGCAAGACAAATGTGAAAATGTGATTCAAAAGATGTTGGACTGTTGTGAGTATTACGAGAAAGAAAATTTCTTTTCTTGTGACGGATTTAAGTTTGCTCTTCAAAAGAGACAGAAAGCCCGAGACGCTTCCAAGAAATAATTTTTCCATCAAACAACTATCGAATACATTTGCCCTTTAATACCCTTATCATACAATTTTCATATTAAAGTAATCATTCGGTGTTAATATTTTTGGTGCACAAACAATTGGCCTTCAATTTATGAATAAATTGGGAATATTGTTTTATTTCAGATGGACTGGAGCAGAACTCATAAAAAGCAAGTTCCTTATTACTTGAAAAAGCTTTCTTGGGCCGAACGAAACTACAAGCTCTTTATTATTGGGGGATCTACCATTGCCGTATTGTGTATGTGCAGTGCTCCAATTTACTACCTTTTCATTGCCAAGTAAGGAAAGGAATTATCAAGTTATAATGATGTATTGTTTAGTATTTAATCTACAAGAGCGAGTGAAATTTTGAAGTGAAATTATCATTAATTAATTAATTGTTATGCTATTGGTTAATTTAGGCCCGAAGATTATCCCGAAGCAGCCGACCCCAATTACTTGTTCTGGGCGTCAGAGAAAAAAACTGGAAAGACATTGAAGCAACAATGGATAGAAGCAAATGAAAAAAGAATGGCTAAATACCAAGAATTTGCCGCTATAAAAGACGAAGAGAGAAGAATTGCCCAAGAAAAGAAACTAGCCGAAGGGAAAACTTCTTGGTGGAATAAGTTTTTTTGAATTTTCTTTTATCCATTATTGAATTAAAACAATAAAAACAATAATTAATGGAAGCAGTGAAAAAGGCCAGAGACCGTTTAAAATTGTTCCCTAAATATGGCAGTGAGTGTGTTGTGGAAGGAGTTGCTTATGCCAAGTGTGTAGTTCAAACAGATGACCCCAAACAATATCAGTGTGACAAAGAGTTCAAGGCTTTCAAAAAATGTCTGATGGCTTCTGCTAAAAAGCACGGATCAAGAATTTAATAACGACTTTCTAGTTAACCTAGTCATTTCACTTGAAATTAGAATATATAGCAAAAGACATTAACTTGAAGTGTTCTTAGAATTAACAATAATAGTAACTCGTATATAAATTAACAAAACTTAAAAATGATTTCGATTGCAAAGCATTTGTTTTTCGGGTTTCTTCTTCGTCTTGCTTTTGTAGCTTATGGGTTGTACCAAGATTCAGTGAGCGTAGTGAAATTTACTGACATCGACTATTCGGTTTTCACCGATGCAGCGCATTACGTCGTCAACGGGAGCTCCCCATATCTTCGAGAAACATTCAGATACACTCCGATCTTGGCCTGGATGTTGACACCAAACATCACCTGGTTCGCATCTTATGGAAAACTCCTTTTCGTTTTCTTTGATCTTCTCACGGCCTATCTCATCTTCCTCCTACTCAAGAACCAACGACGTTACGAAGGCGGAAGTGACAGTTGCACAAATTGGAGTCTTGTTTGGATTTACAATCCGCTCCCCATCGTCATCTGCACCCGTGGAAGTTCAGAAGCAATTATCTTAACACTCGTCCTTGGAACTTTATATTTTTGTCAATTGAACGTCACTGGAATTGGAGGATTCTTATATGGATTTGCTGTTCATTTTAAGCCTTACACACTCCCGTTTTGTCTTCCTCTCTATTTAGCCACAGGTCCCGTAGGGGATGAAGGCTTTTTCAAAAAATTCTTCACTTTGAATGGAACACGGATGAAGTTGATTCTTGGGTCAATTCTTGGTTTTGGGATTCCAACTGTCATTTCCTACCAATTATACGGAGAAGAATTTCTCGAGGAAACTTATTTCTATCATGTGAAGAGAAAAGACATCAGGCACAATTTCTCTCTTTACTTTTATCTCCTGTATTTGAATTCTGGGAATGATGGACTCCTTCTGAAACTTATTTCCTTCGTCCCTCAATTAATTCTCTGCGTTGGAGCGGCTGTCCTTTTTCCGAAAAAAACTGATTTGGCATTTGTTCTGTTTGTTCAAACTTACTGCTTTGTTGTATTCAACAAGGTTTGCACGTCTCAGTACTTCTTGTGGTATCTGAGCTTCCTTCCTGTTCTTGCACCCAAATTGTCAATGAAGTGGACACATGGACTTATTCTTTTAGCTGTTTGGTATTTTGCTCAAATTGCTTGGCTCCTTCCTGCCTATTACCTTGAATTTGAGGGGAGGAATACTTTCATGTACGTGTGGCTCGAATCTATTGCTTTCTTTTGTGCAAATATTGGTATACTTGTTCAGATCATTAAGAGCTATAGTAAAATTGAATAGTGGATTGTCAGTGGATTAAGCGAAAAGTGTAATTAATTAAATTTAAATGATTACAGCAATATTCATTGAATGAATTATCGGTGTAAGTGTAAAGACTGTTCGGTTTATAAAATAATATTTAAATGTAGACATACAGACGAGAGTATAAAGTGTGTAAACCTAATAATATTTGTAAATGTATTTAACCATTTGAAGACTCAAGAAATCTTTTGCACATTGTAATTCCTTATATACCCAACATATGATAAATATAGTATATAAAATGTAATTGAAATTGAAATTGCACTTTTAAATATTAGAATGTTCCTTGTAATAAATTGCCACTGAATTGTGAGTGAATTGTCTAGTTAAATCCACTCGGTGTATTAAATTCTTAATTGTCGTTAGCACTGTTATTAGTAATATTTAGTATAATATGGTAGATAGAACTTAATATTAATAAGTTCAAGACTCATGAGTAATGAATAAATGACATTTACGAGTAAAGAAAGTAAAAAAGACAGTTATTATTGCAGTATGTACAGGGTGGTCCATTAAATTATTTATTGCCAGAAGATGAACATTATGGTATAAATAAAAGCATAAAAAGAGGCATAGGAAATGCATAAATCATATAAAAAGTATATAACTTTATTTTATTATTTGAATAATTGCTTAACTTTATGGATTATTAAGCAATAATTACAGTTCCATTAACCATTTAAAAATAAGTTTAGTAAAAATAGTCGCCGATCAAGGATTTTGCGAAATTAAGTGAACAAACTGACTCAATTCAGCCCCTCCTTACCGCCAACTCACAAAAACTTTATTTTTGCGTTATCGCAAAAATTGCATCAGAAATTGGAACAACACAAGAACACAACAAGGAAGAAGTTTTGAGAATTTACTTTCTCTTTCCGTTTGTTGACTTTAAACGATTTTAATTGCAAAATTATCAAATGAATAGATATTTAATTATGCATAATGGACTTTAAAGATTTATTTCGTGGCTTTTTGTTTGGAAGAACAAACTCAAATCTCCCTCAAGCTCAAGACGAAACCTCAAGGGAAGACGGCACAACAGAAATCTTTAGAAATGATCCTCAAGATTTTAGAGTTTTTGGACACTCACAAGAGTAATAAATTTTACATATAGCACAACTTTAATATTTTATAAAGATGATTCTAATGAAATCTTTATAGCTAATAGCTTAACAAATTAGAATTTATTTATAACGTATTTTAAAAATCTTTTAATTTAGGCCAAGTTTCGTGTTTGGTGACATGTTCTCAATGATGGGAGAAATGTTTCGAGAAATGGAATCTTCAATCAGAGACATGGATGAATTTTTTGGAAGTAAGTTCATTAAACAATTTTATCTTGTATATATATATACATAAGATAAAAACTACAAACTCTTAATCTTACATACAATCTTATTTTATTTAGTTATATAGAGTACTATACAAGAGTAGAGAGCACATTAATTATGCATACCAAAGTATAAACATTTTTATGACAGATAATTTTGAAGAGGAGTTTTTTCAACATCGACCTCAACCGCCATCAATAATGGAGAAGTCTTTGAATGATGAAAGACCAGAGATCAAAGAAAATATTCGTGATTACATTTTGAAAAGAGACGTTCCGAAATTAAAACCCCGAGTAGAAGAACTTGTTGACAATGATTTGGATGATTTGTAAGATTTTGTTAAATTTATGTGTATAAATTATCCTGTCTCATGTTATATTAACTCGGCATTTTTTAATAAAGGACTAATGACTCGTCTTTCGACGTCAATCAATATTTGCCAAAATCGCCAGAATCAAACGATGTTGATTTGAATACAAGAAGAGCTCCTGAAATGACCCCAAGGAGAAATAATGGTTTTAATTTCAGCTACAACTTTTCACAATACACATATAAAGACGGGGTGAGATTTTAATTTTTCATTTAAGATTTTCAACATCAAATCGATTAGAAAAAAATATATCAACATATAACTTGTTTTTTTGGTTAAAGTTAAAAATTTAAACTTTCTATGTCTTCTAGAAAATGGTTGAAGGTAAATCTGTGAAAAGAACTCCTGATGGTGAAGAAGTCACAACTTTCATTCAAAACGAAGATGGCCAAATAAAGAGTCAGACCGAATATCAACCTTCAGATGCAATTGCTTCTATAACTCCTATTCGGCCAGAAAATCGTAATGAAGGAGGTTAGTTTAAATGTCGCATGGAATTTTAACAAATATCTTACTTAATTATTGACCAAGTTGGATTAATTCAGATATATTATAACAATAAGTTATAGAATTATTTATATTTTAGGTATGGATGATCAACTTCCATATGGACTTTTCGAAAGATTTTTTCGGCCTCGTATTTAAATGATTTCAAATTCTTTTTCTCGTCAACAATTTTAAACATTGTATTCTTTCGCATAGGATATTTAATAGTTTTTAACAATTAGTCAAATGAAGATAAATATAAAATATTTTGTTAACAAATGTTTCCAAAAACAATCCTGATTATGATTTGTTGATCCATAATATTGATTTTATTAGATATTGTTGGAAAATTAATAAAGTGATATTATTAATAAAGCCCGGATGAGTAAAAACTTTCACAATTTTGCATTAATTTCAAAACGGTGCATTTCGTATGTATCATTATTATAAAAAGATGATTTAGTTTTCATTTCCTCAAGATTTCTTAAATTAAGGATTTGATGAGTGTCTTTGTTCTCTAACGGTTTTTGAGTTTTGGGAGGTTCAACGGGTCCATCTAAAAATTAAGTTATAAGTTTATAAGTATCCCTTCATTTATACAGATCCATAATTGAATCAATATATTTACATAATGTATTGTGTCAACATTGCTCATCACGTCATCAGCCATACCGATTTCTAACAACGAAGAGATTAAGTCTGCACAGACAAACTTTACCGGCTTCGCATCTGCATCTGGTTTCGTAAGTTTGAATTTCCCCACATCAACCCTCAACCTTTCTTTGCTGAGGTTATACCTGTGTTCGAGCTCATGGCCATGGTCGAAAGTACTCACTTTAATTTCCCTCAACCCGATCATCTTTGAACTTTTTATTGCATTCTCTCTCTCATCCTTATCCTTCAGCATCTTGTCTCTCTTTGGAGTTAAGAAATCCTCAAAATGATTTCTTGAAGGAAGACACGTATAACAATACGATTCCTTGTTATCCACAGTCACAATCTTGGTGTTTTCTTCTCTTCCAAAGAGATCTCCGTCACAAAACTCATCATGAAATGATTCACTTTGGGGAGCTGTGATAAACGAGGAGTTGGAAACATCAGTAACTCCATTTGAATTAAAACCTAAAAATCTATTAATTACGTCCTTCATTGAGAAATTTAATGATTAAAGTCACTTGTTAATTTTTAAAGTTATATAATTAACTAATATTAATAATGAACTAAACTATCATAAATTATTTTATAGTAGCATTTATGTAAAGAATTAACCATAGAATTAATCGACATTATTGAATGTTAAAAAATATAAATAATTTGTAAGGTAACAATGTTAATTAACTTTTTTAAGAAAATTATTAGGAAGCTTATTAGAGAAATAAAATAAATATTAAAATTAGTTTTTAACCAAAATCTCATAGTGGTAGTAAGCGGCTTTATGCGGCTTACTTAAACCCGGACCAAGCCAAGTCGGGCCATGTCGGTTCTTTTGCCATTGGATCCTTACAACAAAATTAAACAGGCCCAGCAGCAGCAGAAGAAGAAGGATCTGGTGACGGTCAAACGGAACCGAGCTTACTGTTCCCCGTGGATAATCAAGTCATCAAGGTTGAGCACAAGTAAATCAAAAGACAAATCTAACTCCTTCACTGCCAGCTTCAAGACCATTTGCTTGATCGGCTGTCGCTACGATGTCATCCGGCGCATCGCCTTTGAAAAAGGGTTCGTGGAAGTGTCCGAGAAGGATGTGTGGAACATCATGTGGACCGATACGCCGATCTCGCTGGACAAAGCCCTCGAAATGAGACGATTCCAGGTTAGGATGTGCAAGGGAATGAAATTTCAATAAAACCAAAAAGCGACCCTTGACATCCCATTGACATTGTTCCATGCATGCTATTTATATGTTAAATGCCAATGCACTCACAAGTTGCCATTTTGTTTAAAAAATATTCATACGAGTTGAATGATTGAATGATAAATTTCAACGTTCAATTCAAATGTATTGTTTAAATGGGGGTGATGATTTAGTTTGACATTTTTGTATACCAACAGGATGCTCATTCAATATTTTGGGGTGCGTCTCCGCCTGTCCAGAAGGCGAATCATTTCCCTGGGATGACAGAGATTTGCAGGAAGGATCGGCTCGCTCGTAACCTTAATCGGATGAAACAGAGCTTTCCGAAAGATTACGACTTTTTCCCAAGGACTTGGAGCCTCCCTGCTGAGTAAGAGCCAACTCCCATTATCGGATTATATTGTTGGGAAAGATCTACAAATTCATTTTCCCTTTCACTCCTCTCCGCCCAACTCTGACTTCTCCGCAAAGTGGAATTTAAAATTGTTTCCTTTTTTTCAATCCAACTCAATTTATGCTATTATTCTCCTTCCCCGACCTGCACTTCCTATTTCCTATATCCGAATGAAGATTTTTTTCATTTGGAACTATGTGGATTATTTTGATATCAGGAATTTCCTTATAGTGATTTCCACTATCAGTTCTTTCGGAATGTTTTGACGTTTATTAATATAGGAAATTTAAGAAAGAGACCTTGAAAATTTTGAAAGATTTGAGGATTTCGAAACCGGGAGAATAATTTTGGATGAAGCTTTTGAAGTTAATTTAATTTTTACAATTTAATTTTTAGCCTCACCGAACTTCTTATGTATTCAAAGGCCAAGCGGAACGGGACCTACATCTGCAAACCCGACACGGGATGTCAAGGGAAGGGGATCTTCCTTGTGAGGAATCTCAAGAAGTTAAACCCTTTCATCAAGCTCATATGTCAAGTATACATTTCTCGTGTGAGTTTCCTCTTCTTCATTAAATTGTCGCACTTCCGCCAGCATAAATTTACTTCTTTATCAAATCTCTGAGAGATTTCTCTCACTTTCAATTTTTATTTTTCGGTTTGTGAGATTTACAAAAGGAGTTGGAGGGTGGGGCGAGGTGGGAAGAAAAAAGTCCAATTTTCTCTTCTTCCTTCCATAATATTTATTCTTTTCATTTCTAGCCATTCCTCATCGATGGATACAAATTCGATCTCCGGATTTACAGTCTCATAACTTCCTGTGAACCCTTACGCATTTATGTTTACAATGAAGGAATAGCGAGGTTCGTTTTTTGCCCCAAATCTTCTTTTTTTATTCCTTATCTTTCAGACGATAAATCATCGTACAAAACATTTTGATATTTATGGCCCACGTCTTTGTGCGTATCAGAATCTTATAAATTTTTTAATTGGAAATTGAAGATTTGCGACCGTAAAGTATGAACATCCCAGTGACACCAATCTAGACAGCGTTTATATGCATTTGACAAATTACTCGCTGAATAAGTTTAGTCAGTCTTATGTTCCTGATGGCGAAGGAAGTAAAAGGCACGTTAAAATTATATTTAATTGTTAATTATTTTTAATTATAATTTTCTTTGTTTTTATTCATTTTATGTTTTAATCTTTTAATTACATCCTACATATTTTACAACTGCTATTATACTATTCTACAAATGATTTGATCTGATCTGAAATGAAATGAAAATGTTTTAAAATGGTAAAATGACCGTTTGTGACATAAACATAGAAAGATGTCGAGCGTGTTCAACTGGCTAATGGACAATGGCTATGATGTGCCGAAATTGGTCAACCAAATCGATGCAATTATTGTGAAGACAATGATCGCCGCTCAACCAACCCTGCGCCACTTCTACCGAGCCTCGTTTCCCAAATACGAACGTGGCTCAGCGTGTTTTGAGCTCTTAGGATTCGACATTATTGTAGATCGATCTCTTCATCCTTTTCTCCTCGAGGTGAGAAAACACATATTTTCCACCCCAACACCTCCAACGGGGTCATGAATGGGAATGGGAGTTATTTACGACAATGGGTTAAATATCTCCTCCGTAGGTAAATCACTCACCCAGCTTCAATTTGGATCTCCCCGTCGACGAGGAAATCAAGGAGGCTTTGCTCCGAGATACTTTCGCAGCCATATTTCTAGACTTGGGCAAAGGAACGCCAGAAGACAATTCAGCCCACGGCAGAGGACAGTGAGTAGTAAATCCAAAAGAATTATTTCATCCAACTTTTACTTTTACAAACTTTATTTTCATCTTCTCCTTTTTTTCATTTTCTCCTCCTATAAATTTTTCTTTAAATATTTCATTTTTAACTCGTTTTCTATTTTTCCCTATATCTAGGATTTTCTCCTATCAGTACTCAGCTCACAGTAGGATTTTTTCCTCTTTATTTCCACAAATTATTGGCATTAGCACATTTTCCCTCCAAAACATTCGAGAGAAAAAGGGAATCAATACAAACATCAGATATACAGAAAATACAGATACTTATAGGAATCTTAAATTTTGAAAAAAAGAAAAATAGGGTTTAAGTCAAGCTCAGGAGCTTTTCCACTTTTCTTGAGTAACTCAAATTGCAAAACTCGACCTTAAGTCCTTCACTTGAGCTTGAAATCTTACCATTTCTCCATTTAAACTTTTCTCGGTTGATTCCCTTCTCTATGGCCTTATGTGTGTGTGTTTGAGAGATTTCTTCCATTCCTCTCCAGAATTTTGGATTCGACTTGGAAAGTTGTGAGAAAGTAAGTTTTAAATTCCTTGGCCTTTCCCTCTCGGGACCTTTTTCCTATTGACTCACGAGAAGGGAATATTAGGAATCTCTCATGTCAGCAGATGGACAAATAAAAGGGTTCTGAATCTGCCAATGGCAGCTCTTTCCCCCATAATTTCCAAGGCCCTTGAGGATCAAACAATTGAACATAAACAGACAATCATGAGGGGTTTACGGAACGATTTTTTCTTTTTATCTTGCAGTCACGATTCCCTCGCGTCTGGCAATCGTTTGTCTCTCGCTCTCCAGAACCAATTTTCCCACGAGGCAACTCATAAGGGAAATTTCCGCCTCGTTTACCCCGCTGAGGACCATACAAAATATCAGAGATTCCTGGACCAAACCATGGGCCCTTCTTGGCTTATGGAAACCACATCGACAATTAATGGCAACCGGATCATTCCACCTTACCAACAGTCCTTCCACACGGCCGAGCCTCAGAGCTCAGTGTTGTCCCATAGCGGTCAAGAGGAGATCGTGACCATTCGGAGCAAATTCGGTCCACCGCCCAATTCCTCCCCGGCTGTTAACCAACACAAAGGGAAAGGAGTGGGAAATTACAAGTTCAAATTCACGGAGAATGAACCGGAAAAAGAAAAAGAGCACGTTTTGCATCCGACCAAGTCTGTTCGGATCGTTCATGGACAGAGTCAATCGGAGGTCACTCAAGGTCAAGTGTCAAATGTGCCGAAGAAGAGTGATAAATTGGAAGAGAAGAAGGACATCATCAGTAGTATTCTAGCCAATGCGAAGGAGAATAATAACAACCATGGGTTTCATATCCTTGCGTCCAATTCTGAAAAGTCAAAAGTGAAAAATCCTTTCAAGCACCACGAGGAAGAATCCACCGAAGGGGAAAAGAAGTTAAAAAAAGGGAAAAGCAATAAAGAGGTGGACGTCGTGGGAGATCCATCCAAACCCACTGTCGGTTCGTCCATTCGGAAGAATATTGCCGAAAAGCTCTCGCAAATTAGGTCCCAGTATCCGGTCAATGAATGGTATGTTTCCTCCCGTCTCGACCTTAACAATGATAAGAGCGAGAACGAGCGCGGAGATCCGTCAAAAGAATCCTTGGCCAACATAGCAAAGAAAGCGGCGAGCAGAGAGAAGGTGGAAAAGCCGGAAAAATCGGAGAAAGCCGAAAAGGTGGAAAAATCAGAGAAGTCGGAAAAATTGGTGAAGTCGGAAAAATCAGAGAAGTCGGATAAGAAGCGCAACAAGGGAGTTGTGAGGGCCAAGTCTCTGAAAGTCATTAAAAGTAAAAATGTGAGCGAGGGGCCGAAAGAAATTGCAGCAGAGGAGGAATCCCCACCAGTGGTAAATGAAACGGAAGAAGACGCCTACGCCCCAATTAGAATCCAAGAAAGGGAGGAACTCGAGAGGAGGAAATTGCTCTTGTCCAGGGAAAAGTTTCTCAGAAATATGGGAATTGAGGAGGAAGTGAGTAAGCCCTAAATTCAATTTCCGTTTATGTCCTTGATTCTATTGACTATTTTACCTTCCTCCCCTCATGAAACTCATGATGGATGAGGATGTGGAAAATGATGATGTATCAATCCACTTCAAAACATCAACTAAATATCAAATTCAATAAAACCCCAAAATTTAATAAAATTCTATAAAAGGCTTAAAAAGGACAACTGGACAACTGGACAAAAAGACAACTGGATAATAAAACTAGAATTTTAACCTACAAACTACTATTAATACCAAATCCAACAGAGTAGTAATCCAATAGACTTTAAGCTGCAAAGATGTCAAATAGTAAAATGCTTAAATTGTTGTTAATTTCATAGGTTTACAAAATCCTCCAACGGACTAAAAAGGCGAATATTAAGAAAGAAGTTGTGGAAATGAAAGAAGGATTAAATTTGAAAGAGGATCCTAACGAGACAAAAGATCCTTAGGGACTTTGGCCAATACAAGACGACTCACCACACTGAAGGCAAATTTGAAGATCTCATTCCCCTTTATTACTTTCTCACTGTGATACCCCTTGGGAAATTCATTGTAACGAAAAACTAAATTTCATGTCCAGGGTTATTTGTACAAGTTTAATAATATACCGTAAGTAAATTAATTGTATTTCCTTTAATGTAATACCCACATAACACAGTTAATAGAAACAACCATTTTTGAAACGTGATCATTTTTGAAATTCTTCATCGTCGCCATTTTAATCAATTTGTTTATTTCTTCCATATGCATATAAAGATTGGATTAATTAAATAAATAAACTTTTTAAGTTGAACTTTTATTTCAAAGATTTAATTTAAAATTGTAATTTCCTAATGACAATTTCATAGACATTGCACATTGAATCATACATTAAACAATGCATATAATTTCGACAACAGTTTCATTACTTCTAAAACACTTCGAAAAGAACCATGAGCATTCAACAATAGATTTTAAAAAATATCATGATAGGGGATCATACGATACAAAGTGAGTACATCATAGTGTTAAAAATGCCCTTCCTCAATTTGCATGACATATCTTATAACATAGGAGATAGGACACACCATACATACATTTTGCAATAGCCCTCTGGAATGTCTGGAATATTATCAAGATGTGAACTGTGTTTAAATTACATGTCATTAATTAAATCGCTTCGATCCTTCTAACATTTTATCATTTCTGATTTTGCATAACTCTTATTTTGGCATATTCTTTGGCATAATTTGGACTACAATGTTCTACATTTCCAATACTTGAACACCATCTTAGGTAATTGTTAATTATTTATTAAAATGCTATTTACATTCTTTTAACACAGCACCTTGATAGACTCTCTTGGATTATTTTTCTATTTACTAACAATAACAGAAATTAGAGAGATTTATTTTCATTCCACTACTACATTAATAGTCATTTGATGTGAACCATCAAAGGTTTATCGAGACTCTTTAAATTGTATAATAAATGAGCAAAGATGCACATGCATTTATGTAATGTAATTTTACATCCGCAGCCAGTTTCTTCGTACTTACTTTTATGGTAGTTATTTATGTATGTTATTATTCTTTATGTTATTTTAAACAATTGCATAATTAAGAAATTGAATAACAATTTAACAGTTTCAATTTCGTATCAGCATCACTAACAATAAATATACAATATTGATTTATTATGCTTAAATATATTTAAACATTATGCACAAAATTGTTGTTTTCATTTCAAAGCTCTAATACAATATTTATTATCATCGATTAACTTGAAAAACAAAATGAACCCAAGATGAGGTTAGTTTGGGGTCTTTTTATAATTAATGGTTTAGGTATGATACTTTTTTTAATGGAAGTTTAAACTTACCAATTTAACGATGTTTCATTATATTATCATTATTATGAAAATTATGATGATGTGTGGTGTATGACGTGATCAAGTTTTTTTAGATTTAATATGGTGAAAGAAAAAGGGCTGTTTGGAAATTAATTAAGCCATAATTTCATAAATTGGCATTAAGAAATATACCCAATTATAAATATTTACATAGGGCGTGGTGTGTAAAGTAATATTGAACCTATTATGTATTCTAATACTCTAGATAAATACATCTTCTAGCAATTTCCATTTTTATTGTATAACTTATTGTGTTAATTAATTATTAAATAACATAAGTACTGTCAGTATTTATGTTTACGAATATTCGAGTTGTTTTGTGTATTTACAAAGAGTATTTAGGTATGGTGTATTCTTTGACTTAATATCAAGCTTTCTCACAATTAATTTCACTATCTAAACTTATATTTATTAATTTTATTTATCTTAATATATCAAGTACCAAGCTGTGTATTATTTAACACGAAAACAAGAATTTTCCAGTCATATTTGGAATGCATTTAATTTTTACGAAAATGATCAATTTTTTCGTGTTCTATCAATAAATATCATTAGAAAAGTATGGTTAACAACCTACATAAATACATTCATTCTTAAATGTTAAGATGAAGTTCGTGATATTGGTTTTTTATGAATTTGTTCATTTAACAATTTGTTATCATCATTTTATGTAATTGATTAAAATTTTACCAATATTTAGTCAATTTAATACTTTTGATAAAATTGAATCTAAAGAGTGAAATGCATTTTGGGGTTTAAATATTGAAAGTTGAATGAGTTTTTAATCTTCCTCAGGGCCCATTTGCATGAGCTTATTTTTGGCAATTTTGGAGTATTGAACGTCTATTGGGAGAGTTGTGTCGTAAAGGGCTGGTGCTTTGAAGATGATCCCTGCTGTGCCAAGGACACAAGCCGCAGTGAAAATCCACAGGAAGAGTCGATCAAGAACCATAGCCACATATTTCCAATCCTCCTCGATCTGAAACCAAATAAATCATACTCAATTCCATAAGTCTGAAAATTTCCCTTTCTCATATTTTCTCATATCCTATTCAATATTTCACAAATAACTTCTTGTTACAAGTTCTTACCCTTCTCTTTTATACTATACTTTCTCATCAGAGATTCTTTCTATTGCACAGATTGGAATTATAAAAGAAACTAACGAGACTCCTTTTGATAAAATGTGTCTTTGTTGGAAACTTCATTTTAACATTCCTTTCTCAAGTTTGACAAACCTTTCAAATCGAACCTGAGTTTGAAAGGCTCATTCTGGGAAACTTCGACTTAGATATTCCCGTACGATTTGACAAATGAGATTCAATGTTTGATATAAAATTGTAAATCTTGAGCCCTTTCACAACTTGTCGTTATTATTTCCCTTGTAATCTTTCTTGAGAGCATCAAGTTCCTCTTTGGTTGTTCCCCAAGGATCCAAAACTTTCTATTTATCATGACATCTCAAACCCCCGACATCAACTTTTATATTCTCAATGCTTGTTGAATGTAAATCTCTTCCTTTATAAATCCATATGCTTTTTATGGAAAAAAAATCTAGTAGATATATTTCAAAAAATTCTACAGATGCTTTGAATTCACCCACAAACATAAATATTTATATTAGTATTTAAATACATTGAATAAATACGTAAATATATACACCTTAAATGAACAGCGATAATATTTATAACATCCTTCATATAGGAAGAAAAATACTTTCTTAAATTCAGAATTTTTATTGGTAAATATTCCATTTTGTACGAATTCGAATTGACGTATATAAAGATTAAGATTATTTATTAGGTATAAGTCAAGCGAATAAAACCTGTGAAAAGTTTCATTTGTAAAACTTGGCCTTATGCTAAAAATATGACTTTCCCCAAAGGAAGATAATTGAATATTCATTCAATGAGGAAAAATTAATTCTCTTCTTCGCTCATTTAAATTCTATTCACAAACTTTTACGCTAACATCGTTTGCCGAGATCAATTATCGAAGAAAATGAATTTTAATTAGAGAACTTTCTCCCTCTTTCACCAATCACACTTTTTCCAAAGTCGAAAACTAATGATAAGAGAAAACTATTTAAATTCAAATATACAGAAAACATCAATTAATTAAATTGGTAAGAAATTCACCATTCAATTTCTTTGAAAGAAATGCAATCAAAATGTGATTTGAAACATATTAATTAATTCAATTCCATTTTTTGACGTTAATTAACTTTTGCTTGAATTTAATTTGATGTTATTTACTCAAGTGTACTGAAAAAGAAACAAGAAAAACAAAATAAGTTTTCAACTTAAAAAGTTGATGAATTTAATTAGTGAATTTAATGAATTTAATTAAGCTTTTAAAATTGTAAAATAGGACTTTAATTAAGAGTGACTAGGAATTGAGTAATTAAAATTCATTAAAATAAAGAGCTCAGTTGTGTTTCATTCATCCTTTAAACATACATGTTTGTATGCATGGTAGACTTTGGATTTGAATAGAAATTGATTCAAAGCCGGGCCACATCGCGAAAGTTGAAGAGTAATTGGAAATTTGAATGAGTTATCAATGGAATTCCTTTTGAGCTCAATGATTTGAAGTAAGAGAAAAGCACTTCATTTCTCTCCCCCATTAATCCACTCGTTCCATTTACTTTTCAAACTTTCCAAATGGGAAGTATTAGAAACTTAAATGGGGATCATAGGGAAATCTCTTTAAGAGATACTGTCGCTACCGTTGAAGGAAACATAGTTAGATTCAGATAGAGGGAAAATAATAGCCAATGTGTCACTTGAATCTCCTTCTCACTTCCCAAACCCTCATTCATTATTCTTCATTAAAGAAAATTGGAGAAATCAATTCGTGTCTTTTTTATTTCTTTTCAAGTTTTTCTAACCAATCTTTTACTGTTTTTCCATTCCTTTTTATGTTATTGGTTTTGTCTTCCAACCTTTAATAGGATTTTATTCTCTTAATCTTTTACTTTTATTAATTGGATGGAAAAAGAAATCATAAAATAAGCCATTATGTCCTTTTTTGTGAGCAACGATGGAAAAAGGGTTCAGATAAGGGATGAATGGATAAGATATTGACGACACGTGTCTAGCCATTTTTTCCCTATTGACGTATTTGGAGATTATTCTTGACGCAGACAATCCCCTTTTTATTTTGTGGGGAATCCGCCCCAAATCCGAATTACCGTCAATTTGAATGAAGAAAAATGAAGAGGTGGCAGAGATTGAGCAACTTTTCTATGCCTAAATCCCTCCAGAATAACAAAAGTCTCTTTCTGTCGCTTTTAAAATAAATACAATCAAAGAGTCTTTTTCTTCTCACCGTCGGATATACTTATACCATAGAGATATTCTTATTTCTTTAACCCCCATTTCCTTAAAGTTGCCTTTAAGGGATTTAAGCTCTTATTGGACGAGACAAATGGACCCGAGTTACGCCCGTTCTCCGAAATGTAATTTTAATAGAAAAAGATCAATCTTTACCGCCTCAAACCGATCCTTATTCTTCATGTGTTGAGCAACAAATCGAATGTTCGTCGCCGACTTCTCAATCTCCGTCGGGAATCTCCGTATTTCCCCAAAATTGTGTCTCAGGGCCTCCGACTCGCTGAGAAAGATCGGCGAGGGCATTGCCGGGTAAAAAGGAATATCCATTTCTTGTGACGGGTTTAACCCGTGAATGTGGCAGATTTGGAGCGACCCCCCTCCAAGGGGGTCGCTTCCCCCGCCGCTGTTCTCCTCCCCCTCTTCCTCCTCGTCTTTGTTCGGTCGCTGGAGGAATAAATACTTCGGGAGGAACTCGATGAACACAGTCTTGACCCAAGGGGACATTTTGTGCGTTGCAGGCGACCGGTAATTGACATTCAAAATGCAGATGGTCACGATGACAGAAAAGGTAATCAAAATCATGGTGAAGAGCAAATATTTTCCTAGAAGCGGAACCGCCAAGGAAGTCGGCGGGATGATTTCGGCCAGCAGCAAGAAGAACACAGTGAGGGAAAGGAGGATAGAAATACAGAGGGACATCTTTTCCCCTGAGTCAGAGGGCAAGTAGAAGACGAGCACGGAGAGGAACGAAATCCCCACGCAGGGGATGATCAAATTGACGGTGTAGAACAAAGTTTTCCGGCGGAGGATCAGCGTGAAGATGATGTCCAAGTAGGGATATTCGCAACAGCTGTAGTATTTCTCGTGTCGTTCGGCCGGGACCTTCATGATGTCCCATTCCACAGAGATGTAATAGTCCTGGAGATCTATACCCATTTCGATCTCGTCCGAGTCCACCGTTTGATTTATGTGCCGAAGATCAAACTGAAAAAGAAAATCTTGTGTTATATTTCCGTGTCAGCTATTATTTCGGATCTACTGTCTTGTTAAACATGGCCATTTGAACCTCATGGATGAATTGAAGAAAAACTGAGAAATTCGAAAGTCTCCTTTATCTTATATCATATCATGTCATATCATATGATTCATATATCGTCATATAAGTCATATAATTTTTAATATCAATGATATTAACCATCATAATGTCTGTTACAGTATCACATAATATTTGTATATCACCTTACAATTCTTGTTCCAATTTTATATCCTGTCATACATATGCAGATATATTTTATTTATGAGATTTTTCATTTTCTAATATTATTTTTACCCAAAGTCGTAAACAGTGCGTGTAAGGGTTATAAGCAGGTAAAATGGAATTGAAATTTCAAAAAAACTAAGTAGTTGAGATATTTTATATGTAATTTTCTCTGGAAAATGATAATATATGACATTTTTTACCATTAGGCACACAGCTTGAGGAAATGAGGGGAAAGGTTGAGAAAAGTTTAATGTTTTCCCATTTCCTTTATTCTCCGTTTTTTCTTCTCATACCCCTCAAGTCATTATATTTTTAAGAGCATTTTACATTCCCCAAAACTGCCGTAGGATGAGATGAAAATGAAAAGAGGGAAATCGTGTAGAGAAAGCATAAGTGTTTGTCCACTTCTACGCTACTATTACGCTTTTCTGACTTCTCCATTTATTCCCTCATACGTACGTGTACAGTTTTAGTTATAAACCGCTATATATTTCAACATGATCTTGTATGAGATCTCATATGTCTCTCTTTTTACGACGCAATGACAAAATTTAATTATTTTAAGACATCTTTTTCGAACTTCATCTTCCTTCCTACAAAGTGATTACATGCTAAACCTCGCTATTGAATTTCTACCATCATGGGAAAAAGATTTTCTTTTTCCTTCTTTCCTGGGAGTGAATGTTGAAATTAACTTTGATTTTAAAAAAAGTTATTTGAGTTTTCTTTAATTGACAAATGCATAGTTAGGTAAATGAAGGGAGAAACTCGGGAAAAAATAATTATCATCTCAAATTCTATTTGTTGAGTCGTGTGCAGATGGAATTTTTTTCTAAATTATTAAAGCACGAGAGGAGTTTGTAATTTGAAAAGTTTTTCAATTAAAATTAAAGTTATGATACCCATGAAATAAAATATGTCTCAGGAGAAGGCTGAAGAATTCCGAGTCTTTTTTGGAAATAAATTTATAGGAATTCTTGTATAATTCAGGAAGTTGGCGGAGTAATGGGCGGGCTCAGTTAATAAACTCGTGGTTTATTGGGTTCGTGTCAAATGAAGATTTCCCCCATAACTCCCCCGTTTGATGAGTTAAGGAGGAGAGGAAAGAGGGTTTGATGTGAAAAATGATGTTTGGGGTAAGAGAGCCATAAAAGAATGAAAAGGTCATATAATATCAGGGGCCATGAAGTGAGGGAAGTGGAGGTCGGAAGTCGGAAGAAGAATCCCGCAGGAAAAACCCGGGTGGCTTCATAGCCGACTTATTCTTATACTCACTTACTTCGACTTTGCCTTGTTGTGTAAAATGAAGCGATATTTATGCCATGGGAGGAGGCTGGTAAAAAATTTAGCGTAATCCATCCAGTTTATTTGGGCCGAGAAAAGTTTGGGCGGAGAAAGGTTTTCTCCTCCAAATGGCTCTTATTGCTTAGTCAAGCCCAGATATGTGCTCCAGATACGGAAACAAGTGATGTAGGAAAAGAAGACCGCAAACTTCCTCCAAGACTTCTCAAACTTCCAGAGAGAAAAGTTAAGAGTCAAACGGACCGATTGGATCTTATCTAAATTCAATCCAGTCAAGAGATGTTCGAATTTCTTCGACTCTCCTCCTTGCTTCATTTCATTTCTATTTACTTCTTTTTTCTCCTAATCTCATTCCGCTCTTTCCAGCGGTTGTAAATCCCCGGCAAAAAACCATCCCTCTTCATCATCTAATGGAAATGGCAGTCAAGTGAATTGAGCTTGCTACAACAAAATCTCTTCTGTCTTCAAAACCCTTATGTAAAGTATTTTATAAAATATTCCCTATAGTGCAATCGACTAAATCCCCTTATATTTATGTAAGCACTCCCACTATAAGTCAGCCTAGCTTTTACATATACAAACAGTTAACTAAATCTTGCTATGAATCCTTGACTAACTCTCGCGAGCCATGCACTCAATTAAATCTAGCTAAAATGGCTACAATATTTATTTTATCTAGTTTTAGTATTCTAACGATAAGTATGTAAAGTTTGTGTAAGTATGCCAGATTTTACATTCTTCTATATAGAAATAGTTTGGAGAGAAAATAAACTCAAATGTTTCTTTAAACCACACAATTCAAGAGCTACTTACTTACAGTTTTTTCCCTTATTAGTTTTTAGGATTAGCTGGGTAATTTGTTTTTCCATTTATTTTTTCTAACATTTAATTGAATTGGAGTGGAGAAAGATTCCAAAACTTTTATCTTCTTCCTGGTCATCATCATCATCCAAGTGGGGCTGATGGGCTAAACTTGGAAACTTTTTGCTCTTCAATATTTTACTCTTTATCTATTTTGAAAAAAGATATCAAATTTCTGAAGAATGGTGGTTGTAAACCATGCGACCGGTTCCATTACTTTCACCAAAACTCATTTTCTGGAGATGTCAGAGTTGATAAGAAAAAGAAAAACGACGAGGCTTATTTCGCTCTACTTCCATTTCAATTCTTAAAATCTTCTCAAATCATTAAAATACAGCTTGAAGCTTTAAAAGAGTTTTTTTTGTAAAATGAACATTTCAGAATATTATTATGTCAAAAGTTTAAATTTGTTTCTTCATTTACGTTTATGTGTTCATAACCTACTGAAACTACGTACTATCGTATATGCTCTTTATACTCAAGATACGAGATGTAAAATACTCGTATGAAATATTAATATTTATTCCCATATTGTTCTATGAAAATTGCAATAGTAAATAGATAAATGAAGATTTGAGTGTGAAGAAATGTGTAAAGAAGTGTTGAAGGACGAGGGTTGTTGAATAAAAACTTTTCTGATATTATCTAAATACCACAAGACGAGACGGAGCTTAAGAGGATTCTCCAAAAGGAACTGTCAGAGACGGAATGGAAAAGAACTCAGGAGAGATTACCATTATAAAACTTTCTTTATATGCCCACTTTATTTAAACGAGGATTGAGTTTGATATTAAAACGATCATCTTGTCTCTCAAATCCAAAACGTGTATCAGTATTAATATAATGTAGGTAAGTATGGTATGTATAAAAAAAGTACTGGATACTATACATAAAAATATATTCGTATAATGATGACTTCACGTCACAAGTGAATCTCATTGTTTCATTTAAAATAAAAAGTGTCGCAGTTAAAATTTATCTATGCCGTTATTGCCCTGGTGGTAATGGGGGAAGGTGATCGTTAGGTGAAGAGATAAGGGTTTATTCGAGGGCGAGAGGAAAGACTATAAAATATAATAGAGACATGGGAAGTTGGAGATAATGTCCCTAATTGTTCGGAGGACTCTCGGACCTGTGCCTTCCAATTTCCCACCATTTCTCCAATCTTCCCACCATTTTGAAATCCCCAGACCATTGTCTCTCTGTGAATAGCCCAGGCACCGAAACGCCCGGGCATTAGAGTTTAAATGTGAGGTTAATTTACCATGTCACCATCGTAGGTCCATGATCCGAATTTCATGGTGCAGGTTTGTTCGTCGAATGGGAAATACTCCACGTCAATTTCGCAAGATGATTTGTAAATGGCGGGGGGCTTCCATCTCACCGTCCCAGTATAATTGAGAATGGCCTTGGTCATTATTGTAATTTCGTAATTCCCATCAGCACTGGAAGGAGAGAGAAAAATCAAATTAAGGCAAATCACCTCCACCATCGTTATCCACAACATTTACAACGCAGTTTAAATAATTACTGGGCCTTTAATCAGGGACTTTACCGCTGTGTAAAATTACGCCTCCTCCTTTCCCCCTCTCCATAACTCCATAAGACCATCTGTGTGGAATGCATTTCTCCAAGAAAGTAACTTCCAAATGTTTACACCAAAATTTATTCAACCCATTTAATTATGCAAGTTATGCTTATCTTTATTGAATCCTTTATCCTCAATGGACTTCATTTTATGCAAATACATTGATTTTTATTTGCGAAATACCTAATATGAATTCGTACAAAAATTTGATTCGAAAATCACTTCTATTTAATTTTCTAATTCTTTTAATTTAATAATATTATAAATATATTATAAAAGGCAATATGGTAAACCTTATATAGAAAATTCCATTTTCCACCTTTGATAATAAAATTTATAGTTATGTTATAAGGTTATAACTCATAAGGTCATGTCATAACTTGAAGATTCAAATTTGATTTAAATGTGGAAAATGGAAAACATGGGTAAATCAAGATGGCGCGAACTCGCACGCCTGGAAGACATTTTTATGCATTGAAGCTGGATAGGATTTATGGATGGTCCTATCTTTCAATTAAACGAGTCTGTGCCAAATGGTCAGAGTAAAATTTCCTCGTTACAATTTCAAATTTTGACTGTTACATAAATCGGTGAGGGAGGGAAGTGCGAGATAAATTAAATGGGGAGAGAGAATGGGGAACTACAACATGGGCAATAACTCCCGAGTGTCTTCCGCAGAAGGGCACATTAAATTGAAGTGGAGCTTTGGTAATAATTTAGTCCCTTCGACTCTCTGCAAAATGGGTTCTAAGACGCGGACCCGCCTTGAGAAGGAAAAATTGCACAAATACTTGTTTTAATTGAAAGGGAAGTGTTCTTAACGGTCAATTTATTCTTCTGCTCCGTGAGCCTCGAGGTTTATGGTGATGATCCCCGTAATTCCCTTTTTAATTTCTGCCCCTTAACCCACTTCTCCTTTTTGTATCTCTCAGGCTCCCCGTGTAATGACCCACTTTGTTTCAATTTAACTCTAATCTAACCATAAGGAGGAATTAAACCCAGAGTTATTTTCAAAACAACCTCAAGACCCCAACGACCCCAAGTCTTAAAACAAAAGTTTTAAGATTTTAAAGATCAATCCACCAATGTTTAAAACTCCCGCACAATCTGTTTCCCATGTCTAAAACATGAAACATTACTTTTGTGGAGAATTGAAATGATTAGCTTTGAATTCTTATATGACAAAATTATCATAATTTTTTCATGTTCATTTTTTTGTGCGGTTCTCCGTGAGAGAAAAATGGGTTTTATCTCCGGGCGAGAACTTCATTTTCCTCTCTCTAGAACATGGTGATATCATTGAAATTGAACCCTATGGCGAGACTTAAAAAACTACAGCTCTCTAAATTCAATCCATTACTCATACCGTCAGTCTTTTATTTCCCTTTTAAAAACCGAAAATTCTCTCTAGCTTTCATTTTCATTGTGAAATATTTCATATAAGCAGACAAAGTATAAAATAACCATAAACTTGTTTTATATTTTTTCAAAATTTTAACTCTCCGGTTTTATGTACATAGAATAGTTGCACATTTATTTATAAATATAAAATAAATTGAATAAAATTTTATTCTCCCTCACCACTTCCCTTCGAATAAATTATAGTAGTAGAGGTAGGTGAACCTATTTAATGTAATAAAAAATTCTTTGAATTTTCTCTCAAAAATAAAAATTCTTCGAGAGCCCTCATAAACAAAAATGGGGTTTAGATTATGAAGGTCTTTCTATCAGTGAGGTTTTTTATAAGTGAGAGGATTTTATAGAGTTAGTATACGAACATAGTGGGGAATGACAAGGCCATAGAAATCCCTCAGCTTGTTTGGTGTGAAATTGAAGGATTTTGCATTGGGTCCGCATCCCTCCCCTTTACCCTCTCCTTTCTTCCCAACTCAATACTTGGCATCCTTTCAAAAAATTGTGAGGAAAAATGGTCCGTATTGCTCCAAGGCTCATCGTTCATCTTTCCCTTGTCATTCCCTCCTTAAATTCCCCAACTTTCTCTCCGATATTATTTCCCCTTCCCTCTCCATCTTAAAATTTATTTTGAAGAGGCTGCTCCATTTTCGATTCCACTCTTTCAAGAGCCCCTTCAGGGCTTGGGAATCTTATGCGGAAACAGGCTCACGTCGAGAATACCCAACTACGTTAGTGACGCCTCAAGTTTATGAGCCCCATTTTTATTCCTTCTCCTATTTCATACCACTTCAAACTATGTTACACTCTTATTTAAAAACCCTACCAATACAGACAATTTCTCTATATCATAACATTTGATATAAAACTCGCATACCAATACATAAAATTTTATATCTAGTTATATGAATACTAAATATAAAAATAATATATGATGTGTATTAAAGTAACTACATGTAGTACAGTTATATGTCAGTAATATATGCATGGAATATTGTGAGACGCAATTTTGCATATAAAAAATATATGTAAAATTTTGTCTATACATACAATGTATATTATTGGTATATTGGATATAAAAATAAATGTTGTTATATTGTGGTATAAATTTCCACTATAAAAGATATATAAAAAACAGTATAAAATGAGATATTTGGTTCCATATAAATTTTACAAGAGGATATTTTATTTGTGCTATACACACACAAACACCATACATAATGTATGGTTTAAATTTTGATCCGCCGTCTCCATTTCCGTCATTTCGCATAGTCCTCGAATACAATTTGGGTTTTGTGGCAATAAATAGCGAAATAAGTGTATATTTGATGTTTGTGGCCCAAGGAGGGAGAAGTGGAGCGTATAATGAGAAAGCCCCTGCCTCTTGTCAGCCCCAACTTATCTCAAGATTTATGATAGAAAAAGAAAGTTGGAGCTTTGTGGTTTGCGTAGGAGAATACACATCATTTCGTGCTCGACGATCCAAGTTCTCTGTTTAATTACAAAAGTTGGAATTTGAAAGTTTCTTTCGATTGTTTGAATTTGATAAAATTACTTTTATGGGTTGAAATTCAAAAATGAACACGTTTCGCTCCCACGTTTACCTAATGAGTTAATTATAGGGAAGTCAGAGAAAGCATTGGGTTCTTGATGCATGATGGAAAAGTGGGAGAGGGAAGCGTGAAAATAATGAGATTCCGTGTGATAAGACCAACCATGAGGATGGAGATTTGTTTCTCAATTTACGACCTTGCAGCTCGTTAAGAGGATTACCTAATTTACCGTATGGGTTTAAATTACCCTTTGGAGAGCGGGAGAAGATGATCGCAGAGGGAATGATTTATAATGAGAGGTTAGGACGAAGTATTATTGGAAAAAGCATTAAGGGAATTTCTAGGGTAGAAAAGAGATAAAAACCAACTTACTTGTTGTAGAGGACAATGTCAGGGAGCCAAATGTGTTCCGATGGAACTATTAAAATCACAAAGAGAATTCACTCAATAAACTTTTCCAATTTGATGGCCAAACTAATCACATTTTACTCGAGTAAAAGCCCACTAATATGAAAATACCACTTTGATCAAACGGATTACATTCGGGAAGTCTGCAAAAACATGCTAAAATCATTGGGCGCCACTTTCCACACATGAAATTGTATTTCATTGTTGGTTTCCCAATCTTATCTAACTTAACCTGCTCTATTTAACATGGTTTTGTAGATTTCTCGAAAGTTTGTCAATCGAACTTTTAACTTTAAATAAACAACGTAATAAATAATTAGAAAAATATACAAGATATGCAAAATAGCTAGGAAAATATTGTAAAAAGAAAATAACGGAGAAAGTAAACAATAGAAAATTATTGAATAAACAATTTATACCAAAGGATAGGGAAATGGGCTAGCTATACCTGTATTATAATGTTAAATATAGGTAATGTCGAAATTTTGCATGTAAATGCTTATATTATGGTTTACTTACCATGAAGCGTCTCAACACCGCCATAGTCGTCTAAATGTCGATAAAAAGATAGGAAAGTGAGGGTTAATTCTTTTCACCTTCATGTGAATTTGTATGAAATAGTTAGGAATTTGTACAGCTGTGGCTTACCCGGGTTCCAAGTCAATTTGTAGTCGTGCCATTCCTACAAATTGATTTGAATCTGATTAGCATCTCATCTAAATATATTGCAAGATCCAATTCCCCAAAACCCCACAAATAAAGGGTCCAAAACAAGCTCATTCACATTCAGCCGTACTCAATTCATCGAAATGTCCCTCTTGAAACTTTCCTCCCAGAGATCGTCATATTCCATTTGCATAGAAATTGACTTTCTTTCCTCCCATTTCATTCATATTTCAAATGGCCCAAATCAATTTATTGTTTGAATGAAGATAATAATAAGAAACTAACTCAAGTCTTTTTCCTTCCTCTGTTTTCTTTATTCCCCTTCATATTATTTTTATTTAAACATAAACAAAATTAAAACTGAATTTATTTCATATTTTAAATAATATCATTTTAAATAATGTATTTATTTGCATGAAATATTACAATATTACGGTTCACGGCTGCAAATATTGTATTGCTACATGATTGTATAATATTTATTATATTTAGATATATAGAAAAAACATTACCTGTTCAACCCATACGTTGGTAGTCATAATTTGATTCTTCAGGTTCTAAAATAAAATAAAATTCAATTTAGTTGGTTTTATATATGGGGTTTTCTCATTTCTTTCTTTATCATTTAAGTAAATCATTTGTTAATAGTATGTATTTAATTAAAACCGTTCTTGTTTCGAGGTTTGTGAGACTGGTGACTAATAGTAAAATGGGAGGAATTATCAGGGGAAGGAACTGGAGAAAGTGAATATGGAGCTGGAAGCGAGGCAATAAACCATGGCTGCTTGAATATATGAGGAGCACAATCAATCAAGTAAGATGGATGAGGATTTGGCAGGGAAAAGCGATCGGCGCTAAAAGACATGCTATTCTCCCTGGCCACCGAGATCCTCTCGGAGTAGATAAGAAAAGAAAAACGACATCCTCCATTTGCGGAGGCAGACCAGAATGTCGAACGTCATGGAGCCGGATCTTACAGGATAAATTAAGGAGGACTACAAAGGAGGAGCGAAGATGGAGCGGAGTAGGTGGAAAAACTGTCGAGTAATCTGTCTCTCTTTTTATCCTCCCAGACTCACTTGTGTCAATCAAATCATCCGACTTGTTCTTCATCCCCCCACTTCTTTCATTACTTCCTCCACTTGACACCCAAACGCCATTGCACCAAATCAAAATTCGACTTATTGCTCCGTCACCAAAATTCTAAACTTTGATCCAATTCAGAAAAATTTTCAAATACAATACATATACCTTATATGACATATGTTATATCTACCATATTTGGCATTATAAGGATTGTAAAAAATTCAGGCAATTTTTCTAACTTTTCAAACTTTTTATGTAAAATTTTTAAGGCTTATATGGAATTTTACTCACAATACATGACAGTTAATATATGAAATTTTGAGCGGATAATAAAGATCTGTAGAATTTTTATATCAGGATATATCAGTATTTTCTCTATTGTTTGAAAAATTGCCAACGCCATATTTTGAGATGATTATATTATTTATAATGTATCGTAAGTGTTATAAGTACTGATATTTTATGCAAAATGTAATATGTGACACACTCCTTTGTACAGATATTTATTTGTAGTACCGAAAGATATAACACTAAACATAAATATTCCTCTATAGGATGGTGGATATACTTAATATGAATTTAAAGTGAAGTGTCATGATATCGTGAAGTTGGGTCCTAAAATTGGTTTTATATTGGAATGACCGAAGAGTGTTGTGGGGGAATTTGGCCTCTTGATGCCAATGGGCGAGATGATGGTCTTGAGGAGGACTTTATAGAGAAACTTTCCACGTAAAGAGGATTAGCATGAGTTTTGGATGGAAAGGACCCCCAATTTTCCTCTCGTCCAATCTTGGCGATTTTTTGGCAAGGACAGTTGAAATTTCTTGGTCGTTGGGCTAAGTCGGCATGGTTGGATGGCCTGGCAGTTTTATTGTCCTCTTTTGTAAACCCGAGACCCCGAGAGCAATATTCATCTCGGCCTCCTCGAGGCAAGTTGAAATCGATTCGGCGACCAACTCCCTTCTTCAGACCATATCATTCAACTTTTCTTTTTATCTCTTTGAGTTCCTCGGCTACCTCGAACCTCCTCGGGAGCTCATTCATTATTACTCAACAATGCTCTGGCCCCAAAGACCAAAGGAGGAATGGAGCTAATTTTATTCCCTTTCTTTGCTTATCTTTAATTATATTTCCCGCTCCGGAATTAACAATTAAGGCTCATTGCGCGCCTCATCCATTAAGGGTCACTGGAGAGGAAAAGTCTCCGCCTCCTGTTGCCCATATCCCACATATTGGGCAAACTTGGGCCCATTTCCCCAACATTCTTCGTTTACCAAGGCAATTGTGCACATTAAGATAGGGAGCCAAAGAGAGCTATAGGGAGCTAAACAAGATAAAGGAAGATTAACTCCTCCTTACTTATTCTAAACACTGCGAGTACTTACATAAGTGTATAGAGATCACTATATTCTGGAAAGTACTTTCACTGAAATGCAACATAAATTTAAAACAATTAAATGGAGAGGCCAAGAACCTATTTGTATAAAAGCCCTCCCATGACAAATCTCCCCTTTAGCCTCTGTCTACATAATAGAGCCTTAAATTATAAAAATGGGAGGATGTTGATTGAATTAATCCTTTTCTTGAGCTGATAAAAGGGCGAATCCATTATTTCAATTGCCATTAAAGACATGTTTTCTCCTCTTTTAGCTCTCAATTCCAGTCAAGAGAATTTCGTATATTTTACGCCTTTCTCATCTCCTTTTTCTTTTATTAAAAAAAGTCATTTTTGTTCAGTTTTTATATACGAATTCTGTTCTTACATTAACAGAAGAGTTTTTATATTAACTCTAGTTTTTTCTTTACATTGGAGTTGTGATCCCAAAGTTCTTATGGGAAATCAAAAAAGTGCTATCTTTGAGAGAAAAGTCATTGGATGTAATGGTTTTCCAGAAACGAAGTTTCTTGTAAAAATATCGGAGGAAGGGAGAGTAATATTTCCACATGGCCATAAAGGAACATAAAGGAAGAAGGGTATATAGGAAAGTAATGGGCTATAATGGACCTTGCTGACTGAGGTCGCAAAAGTTCCCTTTGGAATGAACCTAAATTTACATGTCCAGATTTGAATGAAATGGAATGAGATATGTGAGGGGAAAGAAAGTCATTGGGATCACTCAGCCCATATTTCCCAGCTCTCTGATGGAGAGATGAAAAGAAATTGAGAAGATTCGCTGACATGAGTCGGAATATTATATAAGAGTCAAAGTGATCAATGCGAAAGCCCCTTTCTCTCCCACGATCCAGTAATAGATAGTTATATAGAGAGAATAACCCAAACTTTCCATATTGATTTTCCGCTCCGAGTTTACAAAGTATCCAAATTAAAAAGTGGAGCGCAATAAAAGTCTTTTTAATTACAAAGTTTAAAAGTTGGGAGAAATAAAATGTTTATTGGCGACGTTAAAATGGCCCAAATCGAAGAGTGGAACTTTCATCTAAATAGTTGAAATTGGAAAAGAGGCCCTTGCTAATTATTTGTCCGGATCTGATATCAAACTTCAGCTTCCTCTCACTTTGCCTTATGATAATGGGACTCTATTTCGGACCAAGATTCATGGGAGCACTCAAGAGAAATTGGTTCTGCTGTTCATAATAGCTCTCCTATTATTTCCGCAACTGGATCAGTTTCATTTCCCTCCACTTAAAGAGGCCCGGAATTTATGAGTCTCCAATACAGGAAGGAGGTCGGCCGGGATTCTTAATTCTCCTCCTCACTGGGCTCGCTCATTTGTATCTTTCAACTTTAATTGCCCCTTCCTTTTGACCGGCCTTCAATCATCTGTTTATTCATTAACGCAGCCTGTCTCAAGATCTATTGGAAAGTCAATCTTTCAGTCTGTATATAAATTCACCAAAGATCAACCGATGGCATCGCATTCGTACATATAACTACTTACATATCAGCAATACTGTGGTATACCTATAGTGGTATCTTGATGCCATCGGGTTATATTCGAATTATACGGAAAGGGCCAAAACTCCAGTAACTGGGCGAATTCTGTAATAAGACGAATTGTGAAGACAAAAGGCGGGGCAATTCATCTTAGGGATAAAAACGGGGTCGTTTTACAAATCAAAATTTGGGGATTTAGATTCAAGAGAGGAACATTAGGCACTTGGGGAAATGTGCCATCAAGGAAATAAATCAAAGGGAAAGGGGCATTTATGAACCTCGCCATAACAATTTGAAGGCTCGAATGTCCTCCCGATCCCTCCCTTAATAGGTTTATAATAAATAAAAAGGGATAAAAATATGTGATGAAATCAACATTTGGTCTTCTCCAAACCCAATGGGCAATAAAGGGAAAGTATAGAGAGGGGAGAAGTGATAGGAACATCTTTGGCCGAGGGAAAGGAAGTTGGCCGACGGGTCGATTTTCAGCTCCACTCGCCCACATCCCTCTTTTTTGCCCGGCTCAGCATGGAATAAGTAAGACAATAACGTGGAGAGAATGGAAAGCGTGGAGGCGATCTCCGGCGGATAAAAGACAATCCCTTTTGTACCAGCTCCGCCTGCTCTCTCATTTTTATAGATAAGACCCATGTGAATTGTTAATTTATGACTTTATGACTATTCTTTCATTTTACCAAACTGAATGTGAGTTTAGGCAAAATTTAAGAAATGTTCTAGATCTTATAGATCAAATTTTATTCATGTTATTCAAATTTTTAATATTTATATCGAGCTTAGGTCACAATCAAATATTGTATAAACATCATAATATGTATCGTATATTATATTGCATAATACTGTAAGTGGCACACATTTATTTATGACCTTCTCACACTATTTTTTAATAAGTTTTATTTATTCTTCAAGAATAAACTAAAAAATAGAAGAAAAAGAATTTTCCTCGTCGTCCGTCTTTGTTCTATTAAAACTGAGTCGAGTGTGCATTATGCAACGGCCATAAAAAAATTCTTGTTAACTAAAATGTGTCTTTTGAACCGCGGCCTGAATTGTGAATCAGCTTGACTGTGTACTATACTTTGTGGTGTGTTGAGTCCGTTGAGAAAAGGGATTTTTAAAAATGAAAACATTGTTGGAAGAGAGCAATGGGGAAATCAGATTTAAAAGCAGCTTGGCAGTTATGGTCATAAAGTAGAATGAATGTGGGAGTCTATGTTGATTTACCCTGACCACAAGAGAATCGTTTCAACGGTTTGCCAACACTTTTCGGAGGATGAAGAGCCAAAAGCCAGTCAAAGTTTCTCCTTTTCTTCCTCCCGCTTACACAAGAAGAAATATTGCCGCTGTGAAAGAACTTTCACCATAATTCATGTCTCGAGGACAAGCCTATTTTCAACCTCCAGGATTCTCCCGCGTCCTTCCCGGCTCCCAAGGAACATTTTTCTTTATTTAATTTCCCAACCATGAATCCCGGCCGCATCATCACATTCTTCCCCGTTTGACCTCCAATTTTTCAAAAGAGATTCATTCATAAAAGCCTCGCTCCAACGCGACTCCACGATCCTCCCACATATCAAATTAGCTCTGCTCTTTCAGTCTCGTTTCCTCCAAATCGACAGTGAGATCATAAATAATGCAATGGACTCGGGCGTATTATTACGTTCAAACCAACCGACTCGGATTACCTTTAAACCCCCACACAACTCAAACTTGAGAGAGTTTAATGGGAGGATGAAAATTCAAAAAGCTCCTCACGATCAACAAATATGATCATATATATCATCTTTAGTAGTAAACAGATCAGGAGTCCTTATTGGAATTATGTGACGTTTGGTGCGGTCCATGCCGTAAATACGAAAACAGTTTAGGAAATGAAATATTCACCGGTGCGGAAGTGTTTAGCCATAATTTTGAACGAAGCGATTGAGTTTAATCCCCAGCCTTCTGTTTATTGCTGTGAGGACCGAGGCATGTGCGGTATTTGTAAGGAGAATATTAATTATCGTATTTAATTTAATTTCATAGATGATTAATGGAGAAGGAAGAGGAATGAGTGCCAGGAGAGATATTTTCAAAAGGACGGTTGAAAGCGGAAATTGATGGATAAACGGGTTGAATAGGACTTTAAATAATGTAAATAATGCGGTCAATATAACATTCCAAAGACATACAATCCTACTTACAATTTAAACAAGGTATTAAGTCTAAGTCTATTAAGTATTTACAGTAACTCAAAAATTGGATATTCAAATATTAAATATGATTTAAATTTATTTTCTAGTACTATGCATTAAATAAATACATTTATGAAAATAATATAGTTTACCAAAATACTATGTAATCTATGTTATGTAATATATTACAAAGAGTATATTATATGTGAGGTATGGCATGTAGAATGTTAGTGATATAATTCAAAATTTTCTTACCACATCAATGAGCTGGGATAACTTAAGTCCCATTTTGACAGTGAGTCTATCTGAGTTATTGCCCACAGGGAAGATGAGTCGATTGTAGTTGCTCAGGAGGTCGTCGTATAATCTCTTCGCATCCGCGTTACAATCAATTCCTGTAGGGCTAAATCCAATGGCTAAGGCGACCAGAGTGAGGGTAATCCTCGAAAGCATCCGGCTCCTCTTTATGTTGTTCATGATGGTCAAATCTCCCTCAGTGGCGATGCAGAAGCAGCTTATACGAGGCAGGAACAGCTTATGCTTATGGTGGAGTCGCAAGTCTCGCCACACGCCCCTCCCTAGCCCTCAATCTGTCAGAGATACATGGAGACGTCAATAAATTATTATCCATTTTCCTCCCCCATCCACTCCCAATTAATCACCCATCCACCAAGTGAGATCGACGATGTCCAAATCACATTAACAGCCCTCAAACCGCCGTCATCAAATGCGAGCTCTCAACTTTATCTCCACTTTCACTTTATTTTCCCTAAATGCACTTTCATGAGCTGCTAAAGTATGGAGCGTAAAGCTAAAACATGCCCTTGTCATCTAAATATATAAAAAACGACGTCAGTGTGATTGTGATGGAACTGTATTTTCCTCATTGCAAAAATCCTTCGGTTTGTTGGGGTAAAATGCAGAAAATCCAAATTTGTGAAGACATTTCTTGATTAGTTAGATAAATAAGTTGGAAGCAGTGAAGTTGAGTGGCTGCCAGTTAGAGATGGAAAGTTTCTTCATTTTGTCTCTTGACTAATTTATTTTGCATATAAATTGGGGAGAAGATTCAGACTGATTTGGCTATTCATACCCAAGCTGCCCTGTCACCTTCTCATTCCATTAATATTCCATAAATTCACACTCAGGGAGGAGTTAAGGATGCGGAATGAATAATTAAATTAAATACAGGGAGGAGATTTGCCGAAC
Source organism: Neelides folsomi (assembly GCA_034687125.1). Taxonomy (NCBI): domain Eukaryota; kingdom Metazoa; phylum Arthropoda; class Collembola; order Neelipleona; family Neelidae; genus Neelides; species Neelides folsomi. The sequence continues at coordinate 603,340 of JAQGBZ010000001.1, read as the reverse complement.
CTTATGCATTGAAATGGGCCTGGGCCCATAATGCCACGATTCCTTATCTTTTCTCTCCTCCAAAGGATTCAACATCGTTAGTAATACATCACCCGAGTATGTAACTATAAACTCTCCTATAAACTTTCCTCCCAGCCACCGGGGACTCCTAATAACTAATGTTCAGATTCCCATTTCAACTTAATATATATATAGTATAGTCGGTACTCCAGATGGGGATGAAATCCATTATATGTAGAAATGAGCTAAAGATTCCTCTTTTTCTCATATTAGATCGCTTAGGATGATTAATGAACTCGAGAATGTTTCCTAAACTCCTAATAAACATGGCACGATGCAGGGTGGCACTCTTCCATAATAGATATGTCCTTGTGTATTTACCAAACAAACTCACATTGCTACTTTCAATAGACAGCTCTGCAGATGTATATAAATAATGTATTTCGGAAAGGAAAATATTATATAAAGAGGTTTATAGACCTCCATATTTCCCCATAAATATGTAAAGAGGGGGAATATTCAAAAAATATTTTGTGTATGCGGGTGGGTCCTAGTCCTATAGGAAAGATCAAAAGTAGGAATTTGAAGAAGGGATTCATCAGAAGTGCCACCAGCGTCGTTTGCCCCCTTTCTGAGTGGGAGATGGGGAAAAGCGGTGGGTGAAAGGGAACTTGTCTTCATCTGCAGAATTTATCGATGCAGACGGAAACAGTGCCAGTGACTTTCCGCCATCTCCACATTTATTCTCCTTATTTTTCCCTTTTTCTATGAGGAAATATGGGGGAGTGATCCAATCTCTTTAACTACATCCATCGGAATGGAGATGATCAATGGGCCCGGGCAGCTTACTCCCTTTATTAAACTCTCGTCCTCGGAATACTAATCCACAGGAACCATTTGCTACTTTTTATCCAGGCTTAAATCAAATTTTTACGAATCGATAAAGAGCTGACTGGAATATAATTTTACTAATTTTATTTAAGGTTCTTCCTTATTATTTATTCAATTAATGATCTGCCCATTTGTTAAGTCTGCTCTTCAATTTCTTTCAAATTATTCAAAATTAACTTATTAACATATTTTTATATAAAAAATAGACTATATAGAGTACTAAATACAAGGATAAGAAATACTAAATACGAAAAAGACTAAAAGAAAGATACCCTTTAATATCCTAACCACGTGAAAGACTAATTTGAACTTTACAAACGTTGCTTTTTGCTAATTATTGATTAAAGGATCTATTTTTCAGGCTTTAATTTTCTCCTATTTTTAGAATTGGGCAAAAGGACATGAGAAAATCGTGATAGGATTCCATTAAGATGGAATTTCATGAATAGACCCAAGATTTCTCATACCTTTATAGAAAAGGAGTCAAAGGTTCCTCGTTAAGAAAGCAACTCAGCAACAGATTATCTTTTCCCTCGTGTTTACATTCTATTCCAAGTCAATATTTGCAAGACGTTCTTTGCTTCACTCATGAGAGTCTCTTTATTAGCCTCCTTCCTTTTAATCGATCTCATGTTTTTTACCCTGAGGATTCTTAATTTCAACAATGCATGTACTTGGGTACAAAAACTCACAATCATCCACAAGTACCACACATTCCTAAATAAATATACAAAATCAACATGGTGATATTTTCCTATATAAAGTATAATATAGTATAATCTAAGGGAGATTGGAATTGCGATTTTGCGATGCATCCGGGAGGATCGTAATGATAACTTATGTAAGCAATTTGGTTTTATACTTACGTACACACCATTATCTAATACCTATGCTTATAAAAGATTTTCTCGTCCTATGTCATATACAAAATGCTAGTATGAAGGGAAAATAAATAAAGCTCTTTGCATCATTATTCCAAAATACATTTACATACATATTATTCTAAGAGTGTAACATATTGTTATATTGTATTATACCAAAAGTTTAGCCCTTAAAATATTCCATATATGATTAAACACTTAATTCCTCCACATCTTTTCTGAATAAATATAAACATTTGCCATAGTTGAAATATACATTTGCATCATTTTCATAAATAAGCACTTTTAGATGAAACTGACACTCTAAACTTTAAATAAAACAACCTTACTTTTAATTCTATATTAACTTAACAATAATTTTCTTATATTAATGCCTTCAATATTTACAGGTGTATTTATACTAATTTTAAGATCATATATTATTTATTAAATACGTTGCATTTAAGTTGAGTTATAAATAGTTAACTAATTGTAAGCATTTGTATTATTTATAAATGTACCATACATTGGTATCATACAGCGCGTGTACCATATAGTATATGGTATTCGCATGTTTTAGCTTAATTTATTTTACTTCACTTTCAGAATCAATTTTAAGCAGAGTAATTCCAAGAGTTAAATGAGTTTAAATGAGTTTGGGAGCGAAGTGAAAGTGGGAGAAAGCGCGTTAACTCATTCATCTCATGCCTTGAACGAATGCCATTACTTTCACCTAACTTTTCTCAGCGTGTATCGACAGGTTCCATTTGGGTTTTATTTATCACTCGCATTTGCCTTGTGTACTTCAAGACTCTTCTCAACTTTGCACTCTTTTGTTTTAAGCACCAATTTTCCTCTTCCGTGCTATTGGAGGTGACGCACTCAAATAATTCTTCGTCAAAGTTAAAACAAAATGTTTGACATTTCCTGTTTTTGTTCAAAGTTGTCTTTACAAGGAAAATATTTCAATCCTATGCTCTATTTAATTAAATGCTATTATAAGGAAGGAAATGATGGAGATGTGAGTGGTGGCATAAGTGGAGAGGATTAAAACTTTAATCAAGGTAAAGGTACAACAAGGGATAATCACCAAAAGCCTGGAGCTATTATAATTCACAACTCTTGACTTGCACGAATCTGTCAAATGGAAAATGTGATGAAATAAACAGCCTGTAGAGCAATGTTCAATTATAATAATAAACACATGCCAAACCAAATAATTACAATGTCAAATATGCCGAAATCTATCTCCATTCAATTTAAAATTTAAAATTAATTTTATGCAAATTGTCATCTCCCCATCTATTGTTAAAATCAATATTTATAACTTATTAAATCAATATTTATGAATTATTTTATACCATTTTATGAATTTTTGGAGATGAAAAGTATTTTAAAATGATTAATTTAAATGGTTAAATGCGGTAAATCGTTGAAAACGACTATAAATGGTTGGAAAATTGTAATTTAAATTCGGAAAATGGATGTGGACCGCCTGTGGGTATGTGAAAATGTAAGTAAATAATGGAATGCACTTGAAAGCGTCTTACCATTGTTGAAATCGTGTGGAAAGGAGAAATCGATGTGGA